>JAQFYT010001057.1:0-18800 GCA_034694925.1 Ceratophysella denticulata
TCGTAAAGGTAATTAGTAATTAATCACGTTAATTAGAAGGTTAATTGGCATTATCTACGTAGTTGTTCCCAAGCATTATTATATTGAGAAGAGAGTGAGAGGCAGAGTGAGACCATCCTGATGACGCGTTCTCCTCTCGATTATCCTTGAATTCCAAATTCTCTCAACCTAGGCGGAACCTTCCTTACCCTCTTATATTGTATGTACCCTGGTTAGTAGGCAGTCCCGGGTTTTTGGCTTACCTATGCTTATGCTCTGCCCGGCCCGACAAGACAATCCACCCACGCTGCGCAAGTCAAACGCCTCCACCTTCCTCTGTACGACGACAGTACAGTTTGTCTTTCTCACTTATTTATCACACATCCACCACCGCCATGCCAAGATATCGTTTTATTTATTGCCTTTTAGGTAGGTATGAAGGGTTCTCAAAAAATCCAACTTCCGGATTAACTTTGCTGAACTTTCTCAAAAGCGCTGAGCATTTCGGATTAAATTGCAGGCGGAAAGTAGTTATCTAGTACTGAACAAGTTTACATTTATTAAAATGAACAATGAAATTTGTTTTGTTTTTTTTGTCCGCATTCTAAATTCTGAATTTTTAAGCTTTCATATCTTTAAAAAAGCTGGAAGTGAACCGGTAAAAATATGGTTTATCGTTGACATTGCATTCTGCAATTTTAATTGAGATTAGTCTACCTACCGAAATTTTGAAGCGGAATTTGGTTATACTTACAGAACAGCGTTTTGTACGTAAGAGGGGAAAGTGGGAGAAAATAAAACCATAAACCGTTATAAACTAGGGAAGAAAAACAACGCTGCATTATGTAACGTATGATATTTTTTCCAAATTGCTGATGAATTTTTTCTAAATTCCGCAGAAAAATGCTTTGTTCCGGTTCCCGATTTCGTAATCTCCGTAATAATTTGATAATGACCACCGAGATAAAAGATGGATGCGACGTGTAATGCAGATATGGTAGGACTACTTGAATTATGCTAATGTTTTCAATTACGGATTTTTTTGGCTTATTTCATAATTCATATTGATATATTTAATTCAATACCTACTTCAAAGCTGGTATTGGTATATTACAATTGAGTTATGATCGAGTTTCGAATAATTCCAAAGGTTCAACCCAGCATCACCTCTCCATTGTTTTAAGTAGGAAGAAAATGCCAAAAGTCCAGATAGATGTATGATTTTTAAGTTAGCTTAGGAAAAATCTCTCATGCCAGAGTTTCTCCTGAATCGGGTTAGGCTTGAGTCGTTTCCTTGGAAATGCCATTGGCTAATTGCTTTCAGACATTAACATAAAAATTGCAGTTAACGTGGATTGGTGAAACTAATTGGCTAAAATGAGGATACGTAATGCAAATTATGAAATGGTTTCCACAAATGGCCTTAGCAATGAACTGGTAAAAATGCTTGACAAATATGTCCCGTGTTTGGTAGCTGTGACAAGATTTTGACATTGAAATTGTCATCCTTGATTTTGCAATCCCGAAAGATAAGATTGTGTTGACAATTGGGTGTTGGGTGGAATAAATTGACATCTGGTTTGATTGAGACAGAACTTTAATCAGGAGTAGGTATTTCAAGTAGGCACTTGATTGGACACACTTATGTACCAATAGGTTCCAAAATGCGAAAGTTTTCTAGTATGCAAATTCACTCTTTGTCAGTACTTCGTAGAGCTCAAATCCACATCCAAGTATTGCTACAATGAAGGTTGTCGCTTTTCTTGGACTGTTGGTATTCTTAGGAATCGGTGCCCTGGATGGGACTGAAGCAAATGTGATTTTTGATACCACCCTCCAAAACTTGATACAAATTATTGAGCCACACAAGTACATAATTCGAATTCTTATAAAATTACACGTAATAAATATTGGGTACACGTACCGAGCTCAAGTAAAACCTAGGTACCTGGTATGCCCATTAACGAAAAAAAATTTCTTTACAGAGAAGCAGTACGCCGCTGGGTGAACAACGGAATTACTGATTCGTCGATCCGAGCAGAAGCAGAATACATAAACTGCGATGTGTGTTATCCAGCAGCAGCATTAATCCGTCCTTTTATTGATAGGGTTGAGGAAGACGATTTTGTCAACTTGATTGGAAAAGTTTGCGAAATTCTTCATTTGGCCCCTTCTGACGACATTTGTATTCCAACAATTGGCTCATATGCGGTAACTCGATTTGACCGATATTGGATAATATTGTATTATACGGTAACGGATGGATTTCCATATCCATTTTCATGCTCTAACTTACTGTTATCTATGTAGAAACCCGTTCTGTATATCATCAAGCACCAAAAGAACTTAACGAACGATGATTTCTGCGGAATCATAAACCCGGATTGTTCCACCAATGTAAATCCCATCTACCTCAACTGGACAGTCGCCATTAATCAAGAGAAGCCCGTAGTTGCGGAACCTCCTCAGCTCGACGTGAGTACATGCAGCCTGTCCTTCTTGAATTGTTGCTGATGAATGCTAATAATGACACAAATCATGTAATAATTTCTAGCCGAGTGTGGTTCCTGTCAAAATTTTGCAATTCACCGATATTCATCTGGATTTGGATTATGTGGAAGGAATGAGCGCGGACTGTCCTTATCCCGTTTGCTGCAGGGAAAATAATGGTATCCCAGCCAGCGACGAGATGGCCGCCGGACCATATGGAAATTACAAGTGTGCACTCCCAGGAAAAGCTCTAGATGCAATCTACGCTGATGCTAAACAGAGACATCCGGCAATCCAAATATAATCGCAATACCCCAGAAGCATAGTATATGTGTAACCTATTATAACAAAGATGACTTTAATTTTCAGAACCCGAAATTCATTTTTCTAACCGGAGATTACGTTCACTCCGGCGTTTGGTTGTACAGCGCCGAAGAGAATGGGCGTCACATAGAGAGCGTCACAGAGCGCCTCAACGCGGTCTTCCCCGATACACCAGTATTTCCTGTCACTGGAAATCACGAGACCAATATTTGTAACATGTACCCGCCTACCGAACTCCAAG
The DNA here is from genome assembly GCA_034694925.1 of Ceratophysella denticulata. Classification (NCBI taxonomy): domain Eukaryota; kingdom Metazoa; phylum Arthropoda; class Collembola; order Poduromorpha; family Hypogastruridae; genus Ceratophysella; species Ceratophysella denticulata. The sequence continues at coordinate 3,035 of JAQFYT010001057.1, forward strand.
TTCAAGAGGAATTCAGCTTGAAATGGATGTACAACGCCACGAGCTTCCATTTTGGTAAATGGATGGGACAACCGGCCGTTGATGATTTCATGCATGCTGGCTTCTACAGTGTGTTCAGACCAGAAGAAAACCTTCGTATTGTCGTTCTCAACACCAACCTTTGCTATATTCAAAACTTCTGGCTCCCCTATCAACCCAATGACCCTGAAAAGCAACTGGATTGGTTTTCCAAGACAATGCTAGCAGCGGAGAAGGCAGGCGAGAACGTGTATCTCATCGGTCATATTTCTCCAGGCTCCGACTCATGTTGGCCTGTTTGGAGTGAGCAGTACAATCGAATTGTCAAGAGATTTGCCCACTTGATTCGGGGACAATTCCATGGTCATTCCCACAGGGAGTACTTTATTATTACATTCGACGATGGTAATTTATCTTTCCATTTGAATAATGATGCCAAATGCCAATCATGCCAACTACTTGGTAAACATGAGCACTTATAGGTAATGCAACACGCATTTCAATTCCAGATAAGAAGCCAATTACCACAAGTTACGTCGGACCCAGTGCCGTTACGGACAGCATGAATCCAGGGTACAAAGTCTACCAGGTGGACGGGGCCCGGGGTAATGAATCAACTTGGGAAGTCATGGACCACGAAACATGGATTCTGGATTTGGCCAAATCAAATGCTCAGAAGTCTCCTGAATGGTTCAAGGAATACAGTGCCAAAGAAACTTTCGGTCTCCAGAGCTTGCGACCAGCTGATCATTACGAGCTGGTGAAACGAATGGCAGTGAATCATACCCTGTTCGAAGCGTTCCACCTGTAAGTTTCACGTGTCAGTTGGAAATTGGTTCAGGTACAGGTATCTAATCAATGTTAATTTTGTTTGGTCGCAGAATTCACCGTAAGAGTTCAACCCTTTATGAACCCTGTGCTGACGCCGATTGTATTTCCGGAGTCCTGTGCGAGACCATGCTTGCTAACTCTGCTGACCGCAGTCACTGCACTGAAATTGAAAAGCTGGTACAAGAATCATTTCCTGATATTGAACAAGAAACAACAACGGCTGAAAACGGAAGCATTCAAAACATTTCTTCCGTGTATGCATTCATTCTATCATTTGTTCTTCTGAAAGTTTTAAACATTTGAATTCGTTACCTACATATTTCAATAAAATCCTAAATAAGGTTTAGCTTATCAAGTACAAAATCCTATTTTATGACAGCATTGGACCAGAACTTCTGAAGTCGCGATCGAAGATATTTGCACATTTTTCAAAAAAGTTGTATTTTGAAAACGAAGTTAAATCAATCGGAAGTTTTATTTTATATATTAGCTCCTTGAAATAGGAATGCATAGAAAAGTATAGTGGTATAGGTACATATTTTGCGTGAGTTATTTTGAAACTAAATAAACATTGCTCACATACATAACATAACCTTAGACAGTACGTATATTAATGTGACATTAGATTCATGGAGTATGTAGTTCTATATAGAAAATAATACGCGGTTACTGAGAGTGCATTTGTTGCCATGTTAGATTCAAATTAGTATTAGAATGACACGTTTCGTTGTAATTACAATTTACACAGCTTTGCATTTAGTCACGACACACTCCAGTGCGTCGTTCAGATTTTCAAAAATTGAGATTCCTTCTCTTCTGCCAATGTCAGAAACGTAAGATCTGGCGCGGTTGTAGTCCTTGACAGCCAACTTTGTTAACTGTTGAGTCAGGAATGAAGTAAATTAGTTTCAAACCAATGTTTCATACACTTTTAGCCTATTAATTAATAACGTGCTACTTACAGGCTCTCCACGAATTTTACAGTCTTCGTCTAGGTTTGCAATGCAGAGCACAACATTTCGCTTGAGCCCAATATAGTAGGCCGCCTATTATAATGCGAGTACAAAATCGTTAAGTTCATATCCTATGCATTCAGACAGATAGAATTAATCGTATTTTGCTCATACCAAGATTAAAGTTTCCAGTGCCCTTGAAGAGCTACTTAGGTGGAAGAATAAAACCCTGCAATCCGCAATTGAGTTGAATGGCAAGAAAAAGCTTCGGCTGTCGCAACCAACCGATTCTGGGCTCCACGAGGTCAGTCCATGTTTCCTATTCCACAATAAAATACACTTTCAAATACTGACCAACCGTATGTCGAAAATTTAAGTACTGTCCATTTGATTCCAAGGCTCAGAATAACTCACTCTAATAATGGAATAGCCAAACTCGTTCTCCATGTTTCCAGTGGATCTTCCAGTCCACCCAAGTACACGTCTCGTTTTTGTGACGCCGATGTGCTATCTACGATTTCGCTCCTCAACGGCAAAGCTGCGGAATTCTTCGGCGTCGTCTTAGAATATGGCAAGTTTTCTGTAAAACAAAAAGTAGGAGACTGCATTGAAAACAGGACTACATAACCATAATATTACGAGGTTTAAGTTACCAGAACCTTGGAATTTCCTTACCCAATAGTTTATTCAGAACGAGGGAAATATTGTGAACATAGCAAGACGTTGTGGCAAGAGTAAGGCTACTAGAGCTTGACTGAGTCAGAGCATTTCTTCGGTGATAAATTAGTTCAATCATGACGCAGCAGAACTCCTCAAAATTCAGCATATTGTCACTACTATTTTTTGCATTTTTTGTGACAAACTCCGGGAAATTGTCAACGATCGGTTCCGGATCCGTCCGCTCTCGTAGCTTAATTTCATCCAGAACACTGACGATTTCCTCCTTGAACAATTCTTGGTTCATTAGAGATTTGTAGGCAGTGCGAACCTAGAAAAAGAAGGCTTGTTAGCGGAAGGACGCAATCAATAATGCGTTGAATTTAATATGATTTGGCCACATAGCGGAACTTACATCAGAAAAGGTAATCTCTTCATTAGGCGTGGCAAGACTTTCAAATATCCGCTTGAGCTTGTTACAAACCATAAACTTAAGTTTACTGGCGCTGTCACACGTCAAATGCAGTGGGCCCAAGTCCCGCAGTTTAATTAAGTCTCGTAATTTCAAATTCTCATGAATAATCTGTTTCAATTTAGACAAAGGGTCAAACAACTGTTTTCAAAATAGAGTTGAAAAGCTAATTATAAGCATGGCGCAGACCTTGGACGCGCACCGAATTGCTGAAAGAATATCTGCAAAAACTGGAATTTGATGGCGTTCCACCAGATCTTGAAGTACCAACTGACCGCATGTCAAGTCTTCATATTCTCTATAAAAAAAGCCAAGATTTAGATTTTGACAGGGGCGATATAATCAACTGCCAGTGCAATGTGCGAAAAACTTACGACTGACTAATGGGTTCATCCATAATGATTTGTCCTGGTCCCTTGAGGCCGGTTATAACCAGAACGACATTCTTGCCTTGAGCAACCAGATAAGCCACTTCTACCATGGCTGCTACTGCTCTGGTCTGATTGTCAATAACGAAGAAGAGTATATTTGCATTGTCCTTGGCGTTATGCTCAGCTTCCATCAGCTCTGGACACCAACTGGCCACTTGCTGGTAATATGAAATTATAGAAATATTCAATTACTTCGAATGCCAATCGCGATATTTTGTATTTCCAAGGAATGTATCATACGTATTCTTACGGGATTAAAATAGGTGATACCAAGAGTTTTGAGCATTGGAATGGCAATTTCAGTTCTCCATGTGGTGGGATTACATGATCCCCCAAGAAAAACTTCACAGTTGACCGAAGAGCAATTTCCTAGATGCATACAAAAAGTTTATCATGAAATATCTCAGGATCATAGCATGTTGGATGTGATTCAGCGTGTAGGTGTACAAACAGGAAGATGTGGATTTTTTAAGGAACGCGTGGGGGTCAGGTGTGGTGGAAGTTGGAGTGCGTATACTAATTGAACAAACTACATGCATAGAGAATATGCAGACAGGTTGGTACTTACTATTAGTGGTCTTACTCTCGGCTGACTTTGAGCACTTATTACTACTGCTAAGTTTGGAGTGACTGTCCGAAGAGGCCTTGTGGGCGATTTTGGAGGCGGGGGCGGGGTGACTGGGCGATGAGCGAGGAAGACCACTGCTATTTCGGCTACAGCTTGAGGAGAGAGAGTCGTCGTCATTGTGTGACCGTTTCATTTCGCCAATAATCCCGTTCAAAGACGAAAACTCAAATGGACTCGAGTTCTTGCCGTTGAGGGACGTCAGTGTATTATTGTTATTATTGTCGGATCTTTTCCGAGGTTCCAGAATAGCATGACTTGTACAACTTCCACATTTACGTGTTAAATTAAGCATCTCGTGTCCTGCAAATATAAATTTCATACTTGAGTGAGACCGATTTGCAACTACAGTTAACAGTTATACTCCAACCGGATGTGCGGAATAAATAGAAGCAATAAGGTTACAAAACAACGCCATTCAAAAGAAGATAATGTAGTCCACTAAAATGTATCCTATTAGGAAGTCACGCTAACATCTATTGCTATTGCATGATCATGATACGTGATAATGCTACATATTTGTAAGCTGTAAAGAGTCAAGGTTTTCTCCTTACACACAGTACACCGTATACAGATGAGAAGAGCGTTTCAATAACACTACCCCAAAATGAATTGCAACTTACTCCCAATAGGATAACTGCTGGAAACACATCCCAACAAATATGAGTTTGATATTTATGGCATTTAAATCTCGGATACCTTGCTAGGGCTAGGTTAGATTAGGCAATGTTGGGTTAGGTAGAAAGCATTAGCTCTATTAAACCAAGGCTACTGGACGCTCAACATGCGATAGAGATTTCATCCACAATTTAACATATTAAATCGTATTGTACTGAAGAAACTGCAATTTCAAACCGCAACTTTTGGCAAGTATTTCAGAAAATGTATTCCCTTAACTTCGATTCGAAATAGAATTTCTCAGACAATATCTACTGGGCTTAGAATATCCGTATCGAGTTACTGAAACACTTTGGCAACTGAATAACCAAGCGGTAATAAATTCTGAAGGTAAGACAATTAGTGCTAACCTGCAAGATGCCAGGGTCTTACTCTCCCTCAAATTCACGAACCAGAGATCACCACGAAATGTCAGAAGTCAGAATTGAAAAGCGTAGAAGCTCAAGGTAGAGTGCATTGAACAGTTGTGTTTTGTAACACAGGCTATTTTCTATTTCACTTTCTTGGCACGAGGGTTATTTTTCGGTCTTGGAGTTAACTCCGACCGAGAGATATTTATAGAAGCGCGAAGAACGAGAGACACGCTGGGCTGTGTGTATTTGTATGGATTTTAATAGAAACTTAGAAACTAGGAGCGCGGCGTCCGTGCCATTGAGACGGAGTCTAAACCTGATTGAGGTCCTGTCCTTAAAGATCCAAGACAACAGACAACATTAACTGCCTCTCCCAAGCCCAGGACTGAGTTCAACACCGAGTCTCTCGACTTGTTTTTGATCAAGGCAAAAGGCCACTTGAATATATTTTTTTTAATCTTTCCTCATCTCCTGCCTACACTAAAAATATAAGGTGACGTCGTGTCTCTAACCCCTTTTTGTAAATTGCCCATTACTCAAAGCCTCTGCTCACTAGATCTGCCCAAATGGACTAGCCTTATACAATGTAAATATTTTTGGTTGGGCTCAGGCACACCCGCTCATAACCTAGTCCATTTAATCCTCAATCCTATACAATGACCCTGGCCACCGCCGCACCATGTCAGTCCTCAACTCAGCATCACTTTAAATATTACTTAATATATACCATTAATTGTATTAGCATAAACGTCTATCCAGTTTCCTGGTTTGATTAAGCACCCAACTCGCTGCACCTTGAACTTGAGAGAGTCAAACTTCCGTTTGAAATTAATTATTTATTTTTCTGTGCTCCAAAATCTTATCCTTCGCATAATGGATATTGTGAAAAATTATAGAAACGAGCTTATCTCGAAGGATACGCTTATTTTTATCCGCGTGTCATTCTTGCAGAGTATATTTCGGTGCGTACGACTGATGAGTTTGGATTTAGGCCTTGGGACGTATACGGGTAGGCTGGGTGGCTGTGGTCAAATTATATAAACCAACTACGCAGGTCCACCTACCCGCATTGGCATAAAAACAACTTTTTCCTCCCAATTTCGGCGTGGGAGTTAATCAATTATGTTAGGTACTTGTTGGAAAAGGTCAATGATTGTTCGGAGTACTTTCAAAGACAGAATATGGGCGCAGCGATGTCGAAATGATGTAGTTTGTTTTTGGGTACGACGACATACCATAAATAACATAAACATTTTACACCTACGTCTTAGCTTCAACTTTCCAGCCCACTCCTTTACAGAGCCGAAATGCTCTGCAGTTTCAAAGACGAATGAATAAATGCTAATACGATATACGATGACCACCACACGCAAATGATTAAAATGATATTAAATTACAACTGCTCTATGGAGACTGTTCCAGTACAGAATCTCCTCCAACAAATGGACTATGATAACTGCGCGTCTCTGATTTGTATACAGATGGCTTTGCCGTATCTGGAAACGTAATAATGCGAACTGCGAACCTGATAGTTGTTGTTGCACGGGGGAAACGTCTTGTAATTGTATTGTATTGTATACAGTACACAGCCAGTGTTGATGGTTTGGTTCTTGGGACATAAATCACGCATTGGTATTTCTTTTATCCCATTAAATGGTTATTTTGATCCATTACGTCACGCCATATAGTTCTTGGGAAGAGAAGCAGGCCCGTAATTCGAATAATGGACTTTTGCTTCAAAGGGTTTATCAGCTCTTTAAAACAGGACTGGTGGCTATAGGCTGTTTAGGTACTCGACCATGTAATACTCTTCAATGAACATGCAGAAAGTGCTGATAATATCATGGGGCTTTTAGGATCAGGGTGAGTGAAGAGGCAAGTGAGATCATGGCACTTGATGAGAGAAAAGATTAGTTTGCTTTGACATGCCAGTTCAATGTGCTAGTGCATCCCAGAATAATTATTCAGATAACTGAAATTCTATGAAAAGCGGATGAGCATATTTACAAACCCTACATTGCAGGTGCAACAGAGGGCGGAGTTTCCAAATTCAGCCAATAGCAGAACACCCTGATGAACCTAACCACACCTCCCTTGAATCCAGGAAATATGTCCTGGCGGTTTAGGAAAACCTAACCTAACCAATTCATCGTTGGACTTCTGTTTCTGCGATACTATTGGCTGAAATTTGGAAACTCCGTCCCTTGTTGCACTTGGAATGTAGGGTTTGTAAATATGCTGCCGGGTACCGGGCAATCCTAATCTTACTAAGTACAATATATGCGTCCAGCGGGTCTTGTGCATAAAGTAAACAAATTATTCACAGTTTTAGCTTAATTTGTACCTACCTAATAGAAATAAATATAATTATATCGATCGAAACGAGTACTTTTCCAAGTCTCATTGAATTTTTATTTAATCAATTAACTGTTCTAAAAGGCAATGTATGTTTACTTCGTATCCCAATTTTGATTCACTCACTGAAGATGGTTGTAATGTTTAAAATAAATTTACGCATGTGCGAATATTTCTTTAGCGATAAAGAACGCTTGGCGTTAAATGCATATACGAGGACTGTCACATAAATAATGACCGTCCTTCAAATATGTCGGGATTGGTAATAATTCAAAGGCTAAAGACTTGAGGGTTGCATTTTTCGATGCATTGAGAAATGGACTTTTGCAATAAGAAAATATACTTTTGCACTGAAAACTAAGAGTTTTGCAATAAAATGGAATTTTTCAATAACCTAATCTAACCTAACCTGACTAGATTGAACTTTACTGGTATAAAAGTCATATTGCAAAATTCTTAGTTTTCATTGCAAAAGTCCAGTTGTTCTTATTGCCCGTTTATATATTTTCCAAGAGCTGATTCATAGTTTTAAAATAATATTTCGGTCAGAACCCCAAATTTTCAGGCTGAAATGTTAGTCTATTTAGTTTTTAGTATTATACCTTAGATTTAATAAAACGTTACGAAAATTTAAAAAATTAGTTGTTACTTCAAAGCTCCATATCTCTGGATTGGTAGTAACTACTTCAAAGACTGAAAATTTGACAGTTCGTTAAGGAAGCGACTTCGGTCAGAACACCAAAATTTCAGACATAAATATTAGCTCGTTCAGTTTTTGAAAACATTCAATTGTATGGATTTTGTGATATATACTGTTTTATTTTTTCAAATGCAACGTTTTTCTAAATATTAAATAAAAATTGAAAGGATTTAAAATTTCCGTCTGAAAATTTAGGGGTTTAATCGAAATCGCTTTGTTCGCTTTGTTGCCGAACTCTCAAATTTTCGGCTTTTGAAGTATCCAGAGATCTTGAATTTTGATCGCAAGTAGGGTCATTATTTTTGTGGCAGCCCTCGTAAGTCTAGCAACATACAAACATGCATATTTATGAGTTTCGGGAGTTAGGAAGACACATCCATGCATCCGGTAGGATAAGGACTTATTAGCCGGAAGCTAAATACGGAAATAAGAAATAATTCCAATCGGAAATCGTTACTTTACTACTAACAAATTAGTATATCCTCACTGATTGTGCAAATGTTTACAGTATAACGTAATATATTAGGGATGTGAAATGTAAACCTCTGAAAACCGTAAGCCATACACTGCCGCATGTGGGCATCAAATTACAAAATATCAATGAAACACATGAAATATAATACTTACACACAAGCTATTCCATCCAGTCAACCTTTATTATACATTACTGGAATGACATAATACTTATGAAATTTGGCCTCGATAACTTGGAGGAACACGCATTACGAACAAAAATTATCCCTTCATGGAGAGTTTTACCGTGTTCCTACAGAAAATTTTACAATTTGGACTACCCAGGGAAAATATTCAATTCAAAGCAAAGTCACAAGATTCAAGGGTTACGTCATATATGTCATCATATGATGGGTTGAACCTTGATTATACAAAATTATAGTGATTACTTTACTGATTTTTAAGTGGAAATGACTTCATTTTTGTAAGCTATTCAGAAACCATCAGCCACTTCGTAAACTTGATAGGAGCAAATTTTAATCAAAATTGGGATAGGTTCAATAATATCAGAAATCACGAAAATAAATGCATCATCATCCCTCATCGTCCCCACAAAAGTCAGCAGACCTGTGAAATCATGCTCATTTGCAATTGTTATTCCGCTCGGTCAACGAGCTTCCAATGGCAGGTAATTACTGTAAGTTTGATTTGCCGGTTAAGGAATCTTTCAAAAGATTGAAATTTAATTGATCAATAGGTGAGTATATTATAAAACAGAACAATATAAAAGTGAATTATTCATAATTTTAACGATCTTAGTCCCATTGAGATTTGTATTCAGATTTATATTTAATGGTGTTGCTCAATTGCACTTACATCATTGATACGACTTTTTTAAAAACTTATTCATGCGCTTTTCATGCCAAAGTTTATCAATAATTCAAGTTATTGGCAGCAATTTAAATTATACTTACTAGCACATTAATCCGTTTCGTTAGGTTTTCTGTACCTGTATCAGCTCGGCACAGGGAAAAATAGAGTTGTACCCATAGGTTGTACCGCAGGAAATATGTTTTGTCGGCACGTGCGCAAATGCTGTATCTATGCCGTCAACCGTTGCATCGAAACAATCGATTGTGTGCTATATAGAGAAAGCGTTTGTATTGGATATCCTGGGTTGGATTTAAAACGGTATGAAAACAAAAAAACGTTCTTAAAACACTGATATAGGTACAAATAAACATTGATATAGGTACAAATAAAACATGCCAATCCTGTGGAAATCCAATCCAAAGACAGATTCACGATATTATAGCTGTATTTCCCAGCCGGTCTTTTACATCGCGGCGATGGGCGACAATGCCTACTAGCAGTTTCTATTCTATAAAGTCTCACCCGCTAATTTGTATAATTATACTACAACATAGCCTACAACCACGAATAATGTCTACTACCAATAGGAACCTAATCTGACCTAACAAATCATAATGTCACAGCTAATAGGAACCTAACCCAACAAGGAATAATAATCAAGGATAATATCAATTCAATCTTAAATAAATTTACGTGGTATGGAATATCGCTGCGATGTTTGTAACTGTCGCTATAGCGGGCCGCATTGTATTATCGTCTACCGCAACAAATATACGTAAAATACATTGCTATTCTAACCTGTAATTGTATGCAGCTTTGGTCCTGCATTTTGAGCTCAGTGGAGCTACGTGTTGCGACTTACACTGTTGAGATTCAGTATAAGCTTACGCTTATACAATGAAGCAGTATTTACTCATCTTCCGCAACAATTCACTGCACTTTCCGACCCAAAACAGACGCCAATCCTCTTATTACTGGGAACAACGTGATAGGGTTTAAATTTTAATTTGCCCGATATTTGTCACTTTCGAGCCCAAATCAAAATCCAGGTTAGGACGGTGTTTGTCTTAGAGAATTGTTATTAGGATTGTAGTCGGGTTGCCACCACTTATGGGTTGTTTATTGATTTCACACCGTCACAGAATACAATCGGTGTCCCTTATCATGTGAGCAGGATAATGCAGCAAGGCTGACAGGGCGATGATACTAGGAATCCCCTGTAGTTAATAACACTCCGTCTCACCAGGTTGATCCATTTTGGCGTTAATTCTGACGTTCGCTTTACACAAGGAATCTAACTGCCGCAGCAGTTGATTTTGACTATCAAGAACAAAAGTAGCAATGAACAATGCGGCTTTCTATGTGAATCTCATTAAAATGGTAACAGGAGTTTGGTCCAAAGTGTGTGGCGGTTTCTATTTATTTCTATTTATTGCACTGCTATTAGACAGGGAGTTACGTAGTATTGTAGTGGAGATTAGATTTGAGATTTGCGAGAAAGAGGCAGCAGCCAGGCCTGGTGGGGTTCCTAGTGTTTATGTCCGTGTGTGCAATACTGGTCTAGCTAATAGCTATCTGCCTAAGCAGCAGCACGTCTATAGCACCTCATGTATTAGAGGCAATAGGCAAAGTCAGTTAAATTGGGAGTAAAAACAAGAGTATAGGACTGGAGCAGCCGTTCTTTGCCACTGATGTCATCGACCAACTTAGGCCGAAAAGCCTTCGTCTTTCAAGTCAATTCCACTGTCTTGAAGTCTTTCTTGAATGTTGAATGCCCATATGCCATGCTCATTCAGAAGACAAGCCACAAGCAAAGTCTCGAGTCGAGGACGTACAATTATACACACACGAATCCTGAGGTTGAGGTTGCATGGCTTCATCCGAGTATATTGATCTTGAAGCAGCACAACTCTGCATTAACTTATATCATGTGGCCTTCCATTCTAAAATAAAGGTCCCTAGGCCAAGCTCATACTAACAAAACACCATTGTATTTCAATTTCAATTGGAGTAAAGGAAACAATTGTGGAATGCATCAGAGATATACTATGCAGTATTGAGCCTATAAGTATTCCAGTTCGGCGTTTGTTCAGTCTGATGAGATTTTTGTTTTGTTTTGTGGTTTCATGTTCATATTATTTCGAGTTGGTTTTGGTTTGTGTTTGACTCGGCTTGAAATAGCATAGCGTCAGGTCAGTACCTAATTTATTTAGCTTGCAGCTTATTTACCTTATCACAAAAGCGTAAATGCACGCATGATATCTTATTGTATTTTGCCCATCAGTATACATAACTATATGTAGAATATTAGGTAGACTCATCGCGATAATGAAATAATAGCGAAATATACAGATGTTTATTTTAATTTACAGAATATCAGAATTTGTTAACGTTGCAGATTGATACCAGTTAAGTGTGTAGGTACCTAAAGCTGAATAATTTGCACAAAACCTATGGAAAGATAATAATTTAGGTTGAGATCAAAGCAAAGCTAAAAGATTAATCGTCTTCGTTTGCGTCTCAATTTCGACTTGAAATTGAAATGAGTCTAGCCTAGACTCAGCATCGTGGAAGCTAAAACGGATGTTTATTTTACTGAGCATCAGGATATGTCCATACAGATTTACATCAGTCAGTTAGGTACCTCAAGCTATTAAATAATTCGCACACAGTTATGGGCTACTACAGATATTTAAAGTCTCAAAACAAAAACTGATTTTGACCTGCAAACAATCTAAAATAGAAAATACTACCTTTGACCAATTAAAACTACGATGCTTTCTACCTCAAAAATCTGCTTTTCCGCGCATACTTTGTAAGCATTGGAAAGTACTACAGCACAAGAATTTTGCACCAGTTATTACTTAAATAAAGAAGTAGGCAACAACAACAAACACATACTGCATTTTATTTCAATATTCAAGTTTTTTGACCAGTGGATTTAGATTTGCGGGTTTTTGCACTACGTTGATGGATTAGGATCAGTAAGGTACTTATATACGTATCCTGGTACAGTGCTTATATTTTGCATAGGAATGCGTAGCGAGTCATTGCCTACGGGGCGTGGTTTGATCGCATCGCAAGTTTTAAATATTGTTCGAAACAGTTGAATACACTCAGCCCTAAATTTGGTGCCCATGACGCAATAGATTATGAAATTTGCAGATGAATTAACCAAAAGAGGTTGCAGAGCGAAGAGCTCAGCCCCCACCACCTGGAGTCCAGCTGGACCCAAGTTACGGTAGGTACCGGATTTGATGATATTGATCAAGAACCACATAATAAATGCATTGAGGGTGTTACAGATCAGAAATAGAATAACAACCGACATTAGCATTTTGGTCACTGAAATCTCGGCGGATCTGCTCGCTTGTCCGCCAAGTCAAAGCCGAGCTTCGTTTGCACGACGAATCTATAGTAGACGCACAAAACAAACAAGAACAACTGGTTAAATCACCTAATCCAAAACATTTGTTTTTGCGAATCTGCTGCAAACCCACGAGATTAAATAGCTGACAGGAAAAATCGTTACCTCCCACCATATCTGAACATTGAAGGTCATCATTAGTGCAAACGGTATGACGTACATGAAGAAACTCCAGTTATAAAGCTGGTAAATGTTCCGATATTCGTTCATCCTGACAAAGACGTGGGTGCAGATAGAAATTCTAATACCTTCCTTCGTTGGAATATTCTCAAGAATTAGATTCAATCCATCTTGGGAAGTCAAGTATCACAGAAAATCCGCCCAAGAACGGAATTTACTTAATTGTACGCTTGGAAGTCAGGATCGATTTTGTACGAGTGGCATCGATACTGCAATGAAACGATCCAAAGTCATCAGTATATTTAAGTAAACAGATCCCGTGTAAGCTGTACAAAAATATTTCTGGGCAGATTTACACAACCGAAAAAATAATACGTTACATTTAAAAATTACTAGTTTTGAGGTTAATTTGTGAAGGATTATTTATGGCCGAACGAAGTGAGGACATTTATGTTCTATGCCCATGGGATTTTGTCTGTCCCCCCACGCGAATAATTTTTTTTAAAATAAAAGCTGAATAGTCGATAGGCGTATTTTAAAAGCTTTTCTGTCTCCCATAGAGCCCGGTGAGCCTATTTTGAAAGTTTGTCTCTCCCTCATATAACCCGATGGCGCTATTTTGAAAGCTTGTCTGTCCCCTATATAGCCCGATGACGCTATTTTGAAAGCTTGTCTGTCCCCTATATAGCCCGATGAGGCTACATATTTTGAAAGTTTGTCTGTCCCCATATAGCCCGATGAGGCTACATATTTTGAAAGTTTGTCTTTCCCCCTTATAGCCCGATGGGGCTATTTTGAAGGCTTGTCTGTCCCCCAAACAGCCCAATGGGGATATTTTAAAAGCTTGTCTGTCTCCGATGAGGCTATTTTGAAAGTTTGTCTGTTCCCTAAAAAGCCCGATGGAGCTATTTTGAAACTTTGTCTGCCCCCCTTATAGCCCAACTGGGATATTTTGAAGGTTTGTCTGTACCTCAAACAGCCCGATGGGGATAATTTTAAAGGCTTGTCTGTCTCCCATAGAGCCCGATGAGACTATTTTGAAAGTTTGTCTGTCCCCCAAACAGCCCAATCAGCCTATTTTAAAAGCTTGTCTCCCTCGCTGAATTTCTTTTTCTGTCTATTTGAGCAAAATATGGCACAGGTCAGCATCTGAGACTCATTCTGTAAGGTTAGATTTTTCGAAACACCCGCAAGTTTATAAATTCTAGTTAGGTTAGGTTATGTCTTCGATGAAGCCCGAAGGGCTTTTGAGAAGCCTAACCTAACCTAACGAGACTTTAGAAACCCAGCGGGGCAGACCTGTGAATACATATCTAATTACATGTAAAGTGAGGGAGGATGGAAACTTGAAATTCTCTGCAATAGGCAGAAAATGAAATTACGCGTACCCCATAGAGCCGGACGCGGACGAGCCTATTTTGAAAGTTTGGCTGTCCCGTTTTGAGCATGATGAGTTCTTTTTGAAAGTTTGTCTGTCCCTCGTAGCCCCCACTGAGGTTAATTTGAAAGATTGTATGTCCCTAATAGAGCACGATGAGACTATATTAAAATTTGTCTGTCCCCCATAAAAATCGATGAGATTATTTTGAAAATTTGTTTGTGTTTGAAACGACAGCCTGATTGACCGATTTGTACGAAACTTTATCAACTTATTTACCAACCGATTAGTTTGAAACTCTGTCTGTTTTATACACTCCTTGGTGAACATGGTGTTAGTCGTTTTTGAAAAAAATTATGTAAACTTGCGCTATTATATGTATGTCAAGTTCATGCCACAAAGCTTATAGTGTGCATTGTTTGTTGTTTGCTTGATGGTTTATTAAATTATCAGGCATTTTCAGACACGCGCCGCGCCTTTCGTTTATCACTTTGTGAGGCCATTCGAGTGACTCCGGCACTGATCTAGTTAATAGGCATATTTTGGGCAGAACTAACCTAATTTGTTCACAGCGTAGAGGAGATATCTAAATATTCGCGTTGTTATTTCATCTAATTTCTCTTCTTCAAGGTTATTATGCAGAACCAAAGTGAATTGTATCAAGGAATTTATCACGAAAAGCGTATCCCAGAATGCCAATCCCAGAAGAATGTAACTACTACTCAATTTAAGCATTTCATTTCGAGAAATAACTAAGGCCCTGATTGTGTTCCCAATCAACCCAACGCCACAAACACTGAAGAACATTGCCTTGTAGACATTAAAGAATGGAAGCGTCCAATGAAGGCGTCGTACTATTCTCCATAATCCAAATATTCGAATTCTGTTCCATTTGATGGAATTTGAAGGTGAATCACATCTGATTTATCTTCCGGAACCACCAAACTGGTTAAATAGTTTACCTCCACTTTGTAATATTCTGATTCCCGAGCATCCCAGGTGAAATAAAACATAAAGGTCCGTACTTTGGTTTTCAGAATCTCTGTCAGCAGCAATGGGCCTATTTCATTCTGAATATCCACATATTCAGCCATCTTGAAATATATTGAAAAATTCTCCATTAACTCAGTCTGGATTTTAACGTTTTTAAAGATCAGCGTATAAATATTCGGAAACTGTATTCAACGAGAAGCAAATATTTCAGTTTCCTAGCCGAAGTTCTTGGAGCATGGGGGTTAGCGAAATGTCCAGCACAAGTTTTTCATTATGCAAGTCAAGACCAAGTTCATTCAAAACGGTTAAGTTTTTGACGAGGTAGCTGACGCTTCCGTTTAAGATATTCACTCGTCGAAGAGATGACGTGAATCAAATCAAATCAAATCAAATCAAATATTTATTTGTGGCGACTTTGTAGTATAATACGACAATTCATATTCTTTCCA
>JAQFYT010001058.1:0-18800 GCA_034694925.1 Ceratophysella denticulata
GTATGGTAAACGTGTATTTTGCCTTGCCGGTACACATATATAAGCCCGAAATACAGATCCCTTGGTAGTCATTATGGTCAGCGTAAGAAATTAAGCAATTTTGCACAATCGAAGCGAATAATATGTATCAGGTACCATTTCATCAGACCTTTCGCGATTATCACCAGTTTCCACGGACAGGGAAAGCGTTTTAAAAAATTAAGGTTGCCCATACAGGAATGCAATATCAATAGTTTATCGAGCATTTCTCATTATCTCATGACTCAATGGACGATAGGGAAAACGATTATGAAAGCGCTACACCGTCTCTAATTGAATTGTGAGCACTTGAAATGAGTGCGAATATGTTATCGTAATCCCTGTGTTGTTGATTTGACTGTGGGTAGAAGGTAGAAAAGCAATAATTGCAAGAGCACTTTAGTCATCACTTTAGCTCCATGTATTTATCGACGCCCGAGAGTTGGCTTGATAACCCAACTCTCTGCTGCGGTTGGAATTTTGAGAGGCTGGTGGTGGTGAAGCGGTTATTCTGCATAATGAAATGAGCGTATCGATGCAGGGGCAAAATGAGGGCTCTGGAGACGAAGTATATGGGTAATTCTGATTGTTAGTGAATAGTTTGCTGATTAAGTTTAACTTAAGTGGAGCCGAGGGAATAGGAAAGTCAATTAGGTATTAGCTGAGCCATAGTTCTCGTTTTTTTCGCTCAACTTATTACAAGGATGTTGGATGTTGTGTACTATTGTATTCCCTGGTGCCTGCTTCTGGGTCTCTCACAATAATTCCTAGTTCATTTTCTTGTGTATTGGAGGCTGCTGGCTGGTGCGGGTGTTACTGTTATATAGGTACACGTACAAACCACTGCGTCGCGGCAGCTTGAGACCAGGTTTCACCGGATAATGGTTTAGTTTCAGCGCTTGACCTTTGATAAAGTGCAAATGACTTTTCAGACTAATTCTTTCTTGGAAATTGCGTACTCGGATATTTCCATGTCTTTTTAAACTGCACTTTCGAATCGTGGAACAATTTTGCTTCATTTTGAACAGGGTTAAATATGAGTTTTTCTTGCTGGAGTTTTTTGGACGAAAAACATAAGCGAAATTTTGCATCATTTTGGAGTGTTTATATCCGAATTTTTCTTCCAGAATTTCTTGACTACTCTTTGAAAAAGATACACCTAAAAAAATAGCATCCTGCAACGATTTTGCAGCGAATTTTAAGGAATTTATAAGGAGCAACAGACTCAGATCCACGCAGAGACAACATGGGTCATTCCTCTCAACCCTTCTGGTCTAAATTGAGTATGGGGAATATGATAGGGTAGGATGATAATAGGTGTCCGTGGTCTAACCAGGAGAGAAGCTGCAGGATACGGAGGATACCTCATAGCATATAGCATTACCACCAGCAGGAACCACACCATCGTATCACCGTCTTATGAAATGTGGAGATAAACTCACCAATAAGAGTATTATGGGCAGTAAAAAATGAACCAACTTTTGCAGTTGGTGGAGCTTAGGGCCATATGCCATTATACCATGACTCTGATTTCCTTCTAGTGTTCAAAAACTTAAATTCCTTCGTCCGGTGACTTCCTCTGATTTCCTCTTCTCTTCTTCTCTCCAAATTAAATCAATCATCTACTTAACCCTTTTTCCCGCACTCCCAGTTCTAAGACTTCTATTGTTTTTCTATTTCACTCCGTGTATACAATTGTGTAGTCTTCCATACATGTCGCTGTTATAGGTATTCCAAAGTTCATTTCTAATCAATGGTTTGATATTGACCGTATTTTGAATCTCCTATCACTTTATTTTTTTTTCTTTAGTTTCAGGGCGGCGGACGCCTTATTCACGGTCATAGAGGAGTCGGAGCATGAGGCTGAGCTGAGTCCGGCTGCTCTCCATCGAAGAATGAGTAGTGAGAAGGGAACGCGGCCGAAATTGGTCCGGATGCCAAATACGATTGAGGACCCGTCGCCACTAGGAGAAGATGATATTAAGTCTGATTTAGATTACCTCAGTGCAGCTAGTTCCTTGTCCGGGAGCAAGAATCCGAGTACCTACAATAGCCTCGAGCGACCCCTCCAAGTCTCCCATCATGGACCCAACGGGAACGGAGATGAGCTTTCGGACACTTGCTCAACCATTAGTGGAGGAAATACTACTTATGGATCACCCATTTCGTCCCCTTCCTCCCCTACATATTGGACTCCGTCACAGGGATCGTCTTCCCAGGTACGCCAAGTCAAAACTTTTTATTCTCTACAGATATCAAATTGCATTGTACTATTGTAATCGCGGAAATACGAGGGTCTCCGACTGAGTATCGCGATACGAGCAGGAACAAAGTATCGTGGATTTTGAGCACCAAGAAATGTCAGAGAACCTAACCCAACTTAACATACTAACGATTTTTGATGCTCAAAATCCTCGATACTTAGTTGCTGCGCGCATCGCGATACTCTACCAGCGTCCCAAAGTTAAGAATTCCGTTACCATGCGCAGATTTTCAAGTACCCACTTGAACTTGCCACTTGCTTCTATGTCGGCTGTCAGGAACTCTTGCCAGAAGTATTTCTCTATGTGATAAGTGCAGTTGTTGATGGGTAATTAATCTTTTTTGCGCCAGACTTTGATATTAAAGGACTGCAGCCAGTCACCTTGGTTCTTTTATGTGAAATAGGAGGAATCAATTGGCTTCCCGTTTTTATTTCTTCGTCCTGCGTCACTGCGGTTGAGCTTGGGAGAGGTGGACGGGTAGTTAATTGAGGGAAACAGGAAAGATAAGCCAGGTTTCTACCGAGTCGTGGTTTCAATTGTTGACGTTTCGTGTGAATGATATATTTTTAATTTTGGTATATGGCTTGTCTACCATCTGCGAGGGTTTTATAGTCTAGCGGGTTTCATTATCAGGAATACTTGTCAAATCACTCGACGACGGCGCCAACAAAATGCACTGGCTCGAAGGGATTCGGTGGATAATATTCTCGGATAGGGTTAGTTCCATTTCGATCGAGGAGGTTTAGAGTGTGTAGAGTGAGGAAGGACAATTTAAATATTATAGGTAGTCATTCGTTTGTGTTTGTGTATTTGTTTTTGTATGGTTACTGTAGTCAATAGTAAAGTAAAAGGCCTTGGTTCGAGGAACAAAGGAGTAATTAAATTGACTCCGACTTAATTAAACCTTGTGGTTTTCTGCCTTTCTATTAGGAAACTCTGACAAATCGTGATGGGGATAGAACTCCAATTAATGACGAGGACTTTCTTATTGGAGAGGAGGCGGACCGTGTTGGATCACTCGCCAGAACTGAAAATCGGTCTCGAAATAGTAGACAGGTGTGTGTGTGCGTTCTTAGTTTCTCTGTTCTCGAGTCATCTGGTTTCGATTCGTGTGTTCAATTTGATTAAGTGTTCCAATTTAATCTCAATCCTAGAAGTCAAGTCCAACCTGGGACCCAATGCTTCCAATAGATAATCGACATGGAAGCTTCTCAATCGGAGTCATCCCCGACGCTGAGCAGGCGCATATGAAGAAGTAAGTATTAAAAATATTAAACACTGTTATCTAACACTTATACTGTCTACTGTATTAGATAATGGAAAACCAACTACTCCCATGTATTGAAATATGGAACGATTGACACTCCTCTGTCCCTGAAACCTAGCTCAGGCTTTATCAATTAGTGCAAAGTGCAGAATAATACTGCTCTGTTTAATTTCCTGACTTGGGTTTCAGTTGCCTCTTCCCGTATCTGCCGTATGATAAGACACTAACCAAGTCCAAAACTGAAACTGGAGATTTGTTTGGCTTACACTTATTACTTCCATTAGATAATTAAATATTTTGAGGTTTGAGCGAGGAAAGTTTCTATAGTACTTTTACCGGGTGTACAAACTTGTGCAATCCAAATTCGGTTATCTAATGAACTGCTAAGTCCCCAGGCAGCAGGTGAAATACTAGAAAAGTACTGCAAATATTTGCTGTAGTTTTGAGCGGGTTTCCGTTGTTTCTAACTGTTTTTTGAGTCGAGAACCGAATAAATTGCTCGTTTCTAAACGCTGAAGACGTGATACTAATTACTTTAACTTAATTTCAGCTACGCGTATGATGTAGTTGCTCGGTCGTGTGACAAGGATGCTGAGATTTTGTCCAGAAGTGAATGGAGAACGCTTAAGTCAGATTTAGAGAGAGTTGATCTTGGGAAGTTTAAGAAGATTCATGGTCAAGAAGACGACACGGAAGAAGGGGGATGTGGTAAACCATCTAGCAGCATGGACTTGGACGAAGAAGCTGAGAAATACTGCGAAAGCTTTCCATATTTGGTAGAACGAATTTTTCAAACACTGGATCAAATCCGACAAGATAAACCTGACGAGTAAGTTTATCAATGACTATTGAGTCTCTTATAATGGTCAATAAAAGTTGGCCTTAACCAAATTCTTCTCTCGTTTTATGTAGAACACATCACGAGGAAATTCCTCAACTATCGGTGAGTGCGCGTTCTACCGTTTTACATTTGGTTTCAGCATATTCTGTGATTTATATGAATTTGTCTAATGTTCGTCTTGATTTTATTTTATACAGAAACGGTTCGAGGAGTTGGCTACAGCATTCAAAACCGATCACGAGAAACTAGATTTTCGCAGTGAATTGACAAAGAAAGAATACGACAATGCTCGAAGCCGACTCTCAGAAATCTCGTCCTCTCTCAAGCACACGATACATGTTCGTCTCATACTTTATATATAACTAACTCTTTAATCCGTGTTAGAGTTATGCCGATTTTCATTGTTGTTTCATATTTCCACTCTGTAGAAAATGCGGGAAGAAAAAATATCTGGTGAAATCCGTGAGGTGTTCAATTCAATTGAAAATAGCACAGCTGAGCTTGACTTGCACTCCGAGTCTCTGGATCGAGCTGCCATGGTACGTCTATATTGTCCACTTTGCATGACGTCTTTGTGAAAAGCAAATTGGACTTCATGATTTTTTTCCATTTCAATGTTCACAGAGAGCTGGAAGGATGGATGTTGAAAAACGAGTGTTCAAATTGATCGAAGTAATGGTATTCTATGTACGAATTATTAAAAACATTCATGGGAACAGCGAAAACGAGCTTGTCCAAGCCAAGTAAGTTCACATTTACATTACTGGCTCCTTCATATGTAGAAGTTATGCTAAAGCTCTAGTACCCTATTGGTCATAATATCCACTATTGTCTATTGTATTCCTATTTCATGTTTATTGGTGACGTCTACTATTAGCATTAGCCTTGTGTCGGTATCGAGCCTGCCGAATAAGTCACTAGTCACTGATAAGTTATTTGCTTCATTGGATATTGTTGAGACCAGCTGAACCTGCACTATAATTAATAATGTCAGTTACTAGCCATAGAATTGTGTGAAATTATGAAATCCATGCCCGATCATAATTCATAACCAGTTCCTATACCAGAAAGTATGCAAGGGGTTGGGCTTGTCGCTTCGCCATTTCAAGGTTACATAGCTCCCATAATGTATGTAAATGACAATGTACCCATGACATTTGTGGTTGCCTCAGTCAAGTCAGCTACGGCACGGCACACGGCCTGAAACCAGCAGAATTAAAAACAAAACTGAGCTGCATATTTTCCCATGTATGGTAACAACTGTATATGGTATTGGTTATTGGTGCAAATGAAATAATAACTTTATAAAAATAATAAAATACAATATGTGAACATTGTGCTATATGGTTTTACGCCGCTAAGAAATGTAAATTCATTCTTGCAATTGATTGAATGAACCGATACCCGTCAATCAGTGGACGATATCCGTGTAAAGGGTACTGTATGGAAATTCTTTGCGACAGTTGTAACAAAGCTGTTGGAATTATTTATACAGTCAATCAAATATCACGTAAAAACAGTTTTTTACTGGGGAAAATTTGAATATATCGTACAACGCACAATATTGACCTCTACTCTGGCTAACCTCAAGCGTCAAGCGTCATACGCACAATACAGAAATTGAAATGTATTTTACAGGAAACAGAATAGAATCAATTTACACAGTTAGACTAGATAATTTGGAAATGAATAATATTCTGCGCCTAATAATGCAGCTAACCTATTCAAAAGCTGAAGTTCACCTTTCATATTCTTTTACGAATAATTTTTAATTATTATACTTGTCTTGTAGCTTATGTAGTCTTCTGGCTAGGGGCGTCGGGACATTCACGCACGACACAAGGTTGATTTGCATTTGCATGGATAGAAATATATTAAATTCTTAGTTGACCTGTTTCACGAAGTTTTGTGTCATTAGCAGCCATAGAATTAATTAAGTAAAAGCAAAAACCTGTGTGCGTAACTCTGTTGTGAAGATTTGATGATTTTTTTTTGTTTGTGTTTATTTATTTCTTCGAACGATGTGTTCAGTTATTACTGAAGTGAGGTAAGGCGAACCACGCAATCAGTGATGATTAGGCACATCCTCAATTCCATCCATATCCTTCTATAAGTAGCAGTTTACAAAAGGATTTTTATTTTATATTAGAAATAATAACCAAATGCCTAACCAACCATTTATTTTTATAATCTTGACTTGAACCCACTTTCATCTTCACTTCAAGACCCCGTCTTTCATATTACGCTATTTATTGTAAATATTAGGTGTAAAGTATTGATGTAAAGTCTGCCCATTCCATTATCTCCTCAAAAGATGCCGTATTGATGTATAAATTGTGTGCCTGTCTATGCATTTATAAGCTGCTCAATCAAAGGTTCTTAATCTATTCGGTATCGGCAAATTGCACTTGAAAAAAAAGGATTCTGTAATCATTGCTGATTTAAAGAAATTTGGGGGCAGTTTTATATATACTCGGTTTGAAACTTTAGTAAATACGTTTTAGATTGACTTTAGCGATTTGCCTATGCATAAGACCAAGGCCCAGAGCAATCGGGGCAGAATTGTCGTCAAACGTGTATGCTTAATTTAACGCATTTAAATCGGCTTTGATGTTTCTCCCGTATAATTTCTTGTCATTGCTTGAAAAGAAAAGCACATGGTCGTGTGATCCTCCCCTCTTCCGACACCCTGATAGTTATCCCGCATTAACTGTCACTCACACACTTCATTGAGAATAATTTACGCCTTTAACAAGGAAACAAGGCAATTTAAAAGGAATCACACATTTATGAATATGAAGATATGTTTAAGTATTTCTGGTTTTGCTTCACTGTTTAGCTCTTTTTTCTTTTCTTTCAATTTTGAGAAGCATTGAGCCAAAAAGTGAAATGCATAAATAACCCTCAGTTTACACTTTACATTGGATTTGGTAATACAGAATGTGTCGCACTAAATTACAACTTACAACCTGTTACTTTACTACAATACATGCCTTCTGAAAATGCATACTGGCTTCCCCTTATCTTTCAAATTTCAATTTTTACAACTGGCAAGTAGCCTACAGTTCATACTCAGAAAATTCTCTGTCTTCACGCCAACGTATCTTAAAACCATATTGGTATAAGTACCAAAATGTCCGAATATCCTAGTCCTGCTGCCTAAAACTTCGTTGTAATCCTGACAAATGTGTGGAGAGAGACAAGATTCATGAGCTATTGTGTTAGGTAGGGGATCTTCTAGGTATGTAGGTGGTAGATTCTATTTTTCTTTGTGGAACAAGGTCTCATAAACTTAAGTTAGATGAGTTAACTTAAGGCGGTGAGAGTCGAAGTTGTTTTAGAAGTGATAATAGATTAAG
Organism: Ceratophysella denticulata; assembly: GCA_034694925.1. Taxonomy (NCBI): domain Eukaryota; kingdom Metazoa; phylum Arthropoda; class Collembola; order Poduromorpha; family Hypogastruridae; genus Ceratophysella; species Ceratophysella denticulata. Next base: position 7,750 of record JAQFYT010001058.1, read on the forward strand.
GCATAATTTAAGTCGTTGAGTAAGAATTAGGAATTTTTATGAGGACAGCGACGACAATATTATGGTTGTAATGTAAGTTCTTCCGATTAAGATTACACTTTTGACGCGCTTGGTTTAATAATGCAATTAGAGTCTGGAATTGAGGACCTGTAAATACTTATAAAAGTGCATTATGTATCCGACTTGAATTTTTGAATTACTTGCGATCAAGTCAATCCTTGTGTGAAGTGAATTAAGATGGGCTTCAAGGACTCTTGGTTCAGTTTGAAGTATCATCAGTTGTTAGGGAAGTGGAGAGCAAATTGCAGGGCAAAATATTCTGGGTGCAAAAATATGACCGGTTTATGGGCATCTATGTAGATTTCATGGTCTGATTTTTGTTAGTTAATTAATGCTTAAACATCATGTGTTGTAATGCTTGAACATTTCGCGTGAATTGCATTCAGTAAAAATTAAAGAGTATTTTCCGTTCATAAGATATCAGCGGATCTGTTAGTACACTATTGTTTCGGTTTTCTCTGCCACTAATTTCGAACTATTTTTTGCCATTTTAGTCCTGACAAGATGTCAAACTAGTTGTAGTTTCGCTTCCGGCTGCACTTTTAACATGCAGGTATACACTGTAACTTTGTGGTGGCGTTGCTAACTACTTGAACAAAAAGTCATAACAGACTTGAGGGCTCTTGTAAGCTGAGGCTCATCTTTTGTTTCAGAATATGACAATTTATCTGTAATTACATGTGTAGATTACTGACTTGAGAGCCAGTCTTTGGACTCCTGTGTTCTTCAATGGAGGTAGAGGTAGGCAATGGGCAATTTTGAGATAGGCGTCGTTTGTAAGTTCGCCTGTTGTGGCAATTTGCCCACTCCCTGAGCTGCTACAATACAACAATGGGAAGCTGAGAGATTTATGAATGACTCCGCATACACGTGCTAATATGCAGTTATTTTATTAGTCAACAGTACCGTTCAGGATTCAAGAATAAGTGTGGAAATGCATACAGGTAACTCTGCGTCCGCTGGTAGGTTGAATGTTTGAACTGAATCTGCACTTTTAATATCCTCATGTCCTACCAACCCTGCTTGAATACGACATCCTATTGTCAACCGTTTAAATGATTTGTCATTTATACGCAACATTTCATTTCAATTAATTACTTTGAGTGGGTGTATCAGGTAGTGTGCTCTGTAGCACGTACTCCTCCCACCCAGGTGCTGGCAAATTTTGCTGAATTTCTCAAGCGTCATCTTTCGATTTGATGAGCCAAAATACACTAAACATAATTCACGCATGATCATGATAATATCCAAAAAATTTCAAGCTTGTGTAAACATACACAGGATAGGGGATAATCCAGTTTTATTGCATAATTTTAAGGCATGTGAAACCGTCATTTTCGTCAAAATTTGCTACCACTACCGCGAAATTACTGCGAATGGTCAATAACATACTATAAACTTTGAGATACTATGAAAACCGAAACCAAAATAACATCTGAATTTTTTTTATTATGCTTCGTATCTTGTAGTAATGAACCTGCGTATATTAAGTCGTAGTAAAACCAAAACAGTTGGACTCCAATCAATATTTTAACCAAAGCCTAATTAGAGACTAATAATAGCTTTTGTTTTCATGTTTTACAGAAAATTGCTTGCGGAGAGTGGGATTCCGTTTCCCAGCAAAAAAGCCCAGGGCAGCCTTCATCACAATAATAATAACAACCACGAAAAGGTGAGTACGGCACATTGATTTTGATTGAAACTCAATGCATGCTCATTGATACACGGTATTGCTATACCGTCCGTGTGCGCGGTAGAAAGTATTTTTACTAGTTCTGCTGTTCATTTACTTAAAAATTATGACAATGTCGAGGGCTTCGAGAGCCTCTTTTTTTTATTAAGTCAAGCTAGGATAATAGAAATTCCTTAGGGTTAATCGTGCATATGGATTTTTAAAAATAACTCTCTGTCATGCCATGATTACATGCAGCACTAAGGAAGTGAAGAAGAGCTTTGCAAAAAGTAAGTGAATGGGTATGATAAGGGAAATCCTTGTCTTAATTTTTGGTCTGATTTCTTCTCTTTATTTTTTTTTCGTACATTTGGTCAATAGGTGACTAAAGAGATAAGTACCTTGTGAGGTTATAAGTATGAGGTTCACCCAGAAAAATGATGATGCCATTATACCATTTTGATTAGGATTTGTGTCCCTGAAATCTCAATATTTTGAATAATCATGATAATACTCACAGATTCACCTTTCTGAAATTATGCAAAAATCAAAAATTAGTTTGAAAGTTTCCTGTTCCACATGCACAATATACATACTACTATCTCGAACGGCAAAAATATAACGAGAACCTCTTCATTGCTCAACTCCCCTGTCAAACCACTCACGAGTCCAACGTTAATAATTGTTCTTTTTGTTGGTAACGCAAAAAAGTCGTATCCCCGGGCTGTTTGGCTGTTTGGCTCTGTGACCACTATTCACGATTCGTCTTGTCGAAACTGCTAAGGCGAAATCGTCCGTGAATCCTACCGCAGTTTGAGTCAAGTCAAGATCAGTGCCTTTACTTTTGAGAGTCACTGGGTTTATGGATTTTTTTTTGTGAATGAAGATGAGAGTGACTTTATTCTCGTTTCTCGTCTTCAATGACTGGGATGCTTATGATTTGTTGAAATTTTTGCATTGTTTGGTATCTTATTTGTACGAAGTCTCTTCTTCTTTGTTTCTCTGCGTAGGTGACTTCTTCACCAGAGGAATTGGGTGAAGGTTCTGCGGAGTTGATGGGTGAGAGGTGAGTCAGAAACTCTATTATTCATCTTCCTCATCTTATCTTAGCTTTTGGTTTGGATTCAAGAGTCAATGAACAATGTGCAGCATAGTTTGGCATCTCTTCGCTTCTATTTTTGTGATATTGTTACATTATGCTCTTGAGTCTGGTCATTTGAGTCGTGGTCAGTTAAACCTATATTTTTAGCGATTTGAAAATTAATCATGCCATCGGGCCCATGTCTGCGAATATATCTGCATATTTTGTATATCCACTTGGTGTTGCTGGCACTTGGCCGTATTTACCGCATTTTGAGTGAGACTCCTATAACTTTGGTTTTGTATGATCAAGTTTCCGGCTAAGAACGTCTTCGGTCCAACCTGAACAAGCTTATGGAGCTTTTAATACACGGCATCCGGTTACTCTGTACATACTCAATGTATAGTATCTGTTACCTAATGTATCTGTTCAGTACATTAACTGATTTGGAATAGTTTCGATTGTAATCAAAATGGCTAATTTTCACTGATTTAGAAAGTCCGAGACAGAAATGACCTAAAACCAATTCTTGCTTTGCTAAATATCGCGTAATCTTTCCACTCATCTTAATACAAGCTGATCTGTGGTGTAGACATGTCAGGCTGTCAGGATCACTTAACCAATTAGCAATTGGTTCCTTAAATGTAAAACAAAAGCCTTGATGAACTGGACAACAGGGAGCGTCCTTGCCCTGTCGAGTTTTACATTTTACTATTTCCTTTTCAAATGATGCAATTGGAAAAATGCGTCGTCAGACATCTCTATCCGTTTCGTTGTTTTCTTATTGTACTTTTCTTTTGCTGAGGTCATGCGTTGGAAACTAAGGTTGACTCTGACTTTGTTTCAGGGCTGATGATGGGAAGAATCAGCATATTGTCCAACGTTTACTCGGACCCAAATCCTCAACTCCGGGATCAAAAAACAATAACTCAACTTTGGTGCTTAATCAGAAAGGGCCTCCACGTAATTTTATACTCAGGTTAGTCCGTTGTCCCATGTCTTCTGCTAACTGCTTCAGCTTACTATTTATGCATTTTTATTATGAAAGCTAAGGAAAAAAATCTGACAATGTCAAAGTAATATGTCATGTCATACCAGTTTCCAGTTTCATGTAAATTCAGGTGGAATCATGGCCTTTTATCATTGAAACGATTTTGCATCATTCTTAATTCCGAGCATCCCCAAAAATTCGTGACTTTTGAGAAGGACTCTGACCCATATCATGGCACTTTCACACACTGCAGCTCTACTGTATCATTTTTGTATTTAAATGTCTGACCTTCTGCTTCGTAGAGCAAACTTCAAACTTTACAAATTAGATTTGATTTCATTGAAAGTCGTGTTTGCTTAGGTTGGGTGCATGCAGATAATTTGTAGTCTCCGCTTTCTGTGACAGTTTCTTTTTTATAGGCATCAATGGAGTAGCCGTGGTGGACCACGGAGCCCATTATCAAAATGGGAAATAACGTTATTAATATTAATGCTTGTATGAGCATACCAGCTTGTAAACGATACTTAAGCCTTAATTGCGTGATAACTACTTTCGTCAGTAGTGGTAAAAAAAATCCTAGTTTTGTTACAGTACAAAATAAGAATATGTATAGGTACAATATACTTAAGACTTCAGACTGACTGAGGCGACGAATATATGACAAAAGTAGCCGGTGGTGGTACTGTCTCATTATAGGTCTGTAGGTATGAGATTATTACACGGCTCGATTGTTTTGACAATAAACAAGACAGATTAGGGTCTTCTTCGTGTTATTCCGACGAATTCACTTGAGCACTAGAAAGTGGTACCTACAGGGTGTTATAGGCTCTGAGCCAAAAATCTCTGATTTACACCTTGTCATGCAATTTGGAACTTATCCTCTGATTTATTCCGACGTTGCATCATGTATTTTTTAAATCCTCTTTGGAGTTTAGCTTCGTATATATTTTTGCGACCAATGGACTGATCGTATACTATGTAATGTGTGCAGAGATAATTCGCGTTTATGGGACCTAAAGTGAGCTCGGATTCGCACTGTATGTGCACCAATAATGTGCATAGATCGCATACATGAGCGGTACCTTATATGCTTGATGCTGTCTGTTCTGCAAATGGTAAGCTAATTCTGTATTTCTCAATTTCCAGAAAATTATCCGAGGGATACGGAATGATTCGACGAGAGCTGTACTGGCCCTGGACCTGGGATCAGTCATGGAGCGGAATCCGACGTGGCTTCACACTCGTTCTAATGGTTCTGGGCTTTCTCCTCATTATTCAAAGTGTGATTCCGGGCTCGGGTGCCAAAGCCAGTGACTGTTCAGCTTCCAATGAGTACAATCTTCTGGGACGGCTCTGCTCGCAATTCGTCAACTACGGTCAGTTGAGTCATCACAGCGTGCCCCGTATTTAAAGGAGCTCCTCGACCTTGCTAATCGATATACAACGCATTTCTATAACGATTCCTCCATACAATTTCAATGGGCTCCAGCTTAATATATTCATACAGTAGCTAACAAACAAGTACTCCGAATGAGATATACCTAAGCATAAATACTAGTTTAATTAACAAATACTTCCTTAGTCAGGACAGCAATTGAACAGTCTCAGGCAGTTATATACTCCTGAAACGCTTAACGGTTAATGATTAATTAAATGTCAGGTTATTCTTACAAATAGTCATCTCTAACTCACTAATTCTACCGTTGGGCCGACTGGTGGCACTTGCGGGATTAACGAGTTTTTTCTCTCTCTCGTACTCGTCTATTTCCTAAACCTTAAACCCTAATATTATTAGTCCCTATTAGCTTTTTGTGGAGGCTCTATACAAATTGCCGTGCGCCGTGCACTAGTGATATGATAAGAAAAGCTTTTAATTTAATTTTTTTTTGGGTGGAAGCGAAGGATAATCAAATCACCATTTTATACGTATAAATGAACGAAAATACCTTCTTTCCAATTGACTCTCCATCATTCTCAACTCTAACTAAGGCTTAGTTGTCGATAAGGTAACTTAAATTGTTAAATTAGAGTGCCTCGGTATAAATAAGACTTAGGATTGGAATGGAAACCTGACTTTTTTGGAGTAAACTGACGTTTCATCGTGCCCAGTTTAACCTGTGAAAAAATTCAGCTTTTTGAATTTTGATACAAATCGTGTCCTAAATAATGTTTCGTAATATGGTGCAAACAATTTCCATGTATTAAGGCTCGGAAATCCGCGAAAGCCCAATGGAATTGTTATTAGATAGAATATTGAATTAAATTAAGCGTACAAGATTAAGGCCGTATTTGTCTTTCCTTTTGGTTTTTTTTTCTTCTACCTAATTAGTAGTTAAATATGTGCATGTTTCCAAGTTCTGAAATGGGAATCTCTGCTTTGAGAGTCAGTCTTGTTTGTGTAGTAGAGGAAAAGTGTAATTAAATAACCTAAGCTACAAATTTACACAAAAGTCGGGATACATATTTTGAAACATTTTGTAGTTTCTCTTACGTTGTTAGATATTGTTTACACACAATTTGTACGCTGAGGAACCCCGGAATAGTCAATCATTAATCACATTACAAACGAATTAATTTGTATCTGGTATCCTTTTTTTTGTGAGTTGTTGAGGTTAAGGTACATCTCATTACTGGAAAATTCTTTGAATTTACTGAGATTTCCCGCCATGAGATGTACCTTAAGAGCCTATTTAGTAAAACTCCTCCGACTCTGTGCTATTTACTATTTAAGTATTCTCTGTAATATTACGACTAATAACATTGTACAATATGTATTGCCACAGCAATAAATTCCTCTAACTCTACTATTATTGTCACACTAGTGAGCTAAGAAAATAAAAAATTATAATAATTCGAGTGAGAGACCACTCATGTTTAAGTTAATTGGTTTCCCTTGTGTGTATGCACGGAGAGTTATTACTTTACTCTATGAGCCTTAATTACAGTCATTATGGAGTCTTCTTTACCTTCACCCTATCGAACTACAGACAATGTAACTTGAGTCTGAAGTTGAGACTTTGCATGATTGGAATTCATGAGAAAAATTGATTTATTTGAAGGATGCTCATAATTGTAGATTTAGAGACTTTGGTTAACGTAACCCGACAATTGGGTGTTAAGGGTGCAAAGATGCAAGTTTCAGTCTCTGGGCTCTTTGCGCGTCACGGTATAATTGTATTCATGCAAAAGGTATTGTTTTTGGTTCAATTTAAAAAACACTAAATTAATTGATAATTAAAAATTTATATTCCGAATTGTTGCAGAATTCCATGTACTCTTTTGAGCATGAATGCTTATTGACAGTGGATGAGGAACTTGAGCTATTTAAATCAGACCCAGAATGATGCAGCAAAAAGTGCCTGCACACTGACAAATATGGTCAAGGGGTGCTTGCTGGCTGTCGTGTACTCATAAGGCAGTTTTATTCTTATTCCATCTCATCACTCTTCAAAACGAAGGTGTTACTTATTATTAGGAAACAATGCTAAGCCGCACAGCAATTCTCAGATGTAATGTCCAACGTCCAACTTCACGTAATAGTTCATACCTATCTATAATGCGTTCCCAAGCTGAGGCATCAAGCAATATATCGTTCGTAAACTCTTTGACACGACCAATCATTCGGTACGAATAGCTTTATTTCACTGAGACATGGAATGCCTTACAAGATGGATTATTGTCGACAACTCAAGAAACAAGCATGCGGCACGCTTCAAACGTTGAAGCTTTGAACGCACAGAGCAACAACAGAGCTACAAGGAAATAGAGAATAAAAAACGAAGATGGCTCAACCCGTTTACCCGTTATGTAAACACGACGAGTGCCGTGCTGAGGTAGAGTACGACTACAGATAATGTTAAATACAATATTCTGCATGTGTCTATGTACTTTACACATTCATTCAGTCAATTTCTTGGCCTTTACTGCATAGTGCATGCCTGACAAGATCATAAACTTTAAATTACTCATAAAACAGTTTGAGTCGATTAATGGGAATGTTTCTAGTTTCTAATGATGTTCGTCAAGTCAGGCTCCCTTTCGAATTAGACAAGGGCTTCGCAGTTTCGATGCTTGTCTTTAAGTATACAGTATGCCTTACCTAAGCCAACTTGAAAGTACATTATTGGATGTTGGATGAGCTCGGAGTACTATGGAGTTCGTCACGTTATTCCGCTCACTACTCGACTCGTTAATCAAATGATTAATGACCAAGGTGTTTCCCTTCCCTCCTACCCCGTCATTAAAGTCGAGTTCATTTGACTTGGCAGGATCTATTAATTGCCCTTCAGTCACAATTAGCACGGTGGCTACCTTGTGCTTTTCTGTCCCAGGTTCTTTTAGTCAACAATACAACATGCCTGGGGACTGAGGCCTTAGGCCGTGCACCAGATTTGCTGCTATTAGCATTTAATTATAGGTGGTTCGTACCTTGTGGTTTGTGGTTATTTCAATAAATATTGATACAACGACTTAGCGTCATATTTTTTTTATTGGTCAAATGTGCTTTTTGTTTACAAATTTTTTTAGGAAGACCTTTCTTACACTTTTGCTGTAAATAAGGTTTAACGTTAAAATAATCGTTTTTAGATAATTTCATTCTACACTACATTGTAATCAAATTACATTGTACCGTATTCGAGCACATGCTACAACAAAGATACATTTGTATTCGTGATTCGATCACGTACATGTGAGAATAACGTAATATTAGCCATAAGCGCTGCAAGGACGCGTCATATGAGCTTCCACGTGGAGAAAGCACACATGAGCTCCTCCTGCGGAGAAAAGCCGTGTGAAAGGCATTTGCCAAGGTTGGGAGTTGGCATTGAAAGATGGATGGGCCGAAGACACGAGGGAAATTGAGATTACACAGCATACAATGCTTACCATCTAATGCATCACGTAAGATTAGATAAAGGAACACAACAAAAAACCTCGGACCTCTGTCTGTTTCATGGAAGATGCTTGAAGAAGACGAGTACGGATGGGTACGCCTGGGGTTCTCATCATTTCGACAAAGGCCTGCCACAGCTCCAGCGAATATCTCGTCATCAATCAAACTGTCTCTTGAGCCATTATTTCGTTTGCCTCTCTCAAATGCCCTCGTATTCATTCACTGATTTGATTACATGATAAACCCATTTACGCGGAGGAGCTACGCAGGGGAGAGGGTCGTACTGGTCACTTTTCTCTGGAGACGCTCACCCAGGGTTTCAAGGTTCTTATCGCATTGCAGAACGCGTTTCGCACGACGATGAAAAGAAACTCAACGTCCATTAGGAAACGCTTCTACAGTGAACTCCTTTCAGTTCGAATTTCGAGGCGGAAGTCCATGGAACTCCAGTTGTCCAGGCTCCATTTCCCTCGTACACCAAAATACCGAATTGAACTCTGGTGCTTGGGACTTGACAGGATTCCGTGTTCCGGTTTGAATTATTTAGGAGACTTTCAGAACCAAGGTGGTATTCTACGTTAAGTCTGTTGTCAATTAGACTTCGGTCAATTGGGCCTATCGTATAGCGTTTTTGACAATCCCAACCTTGACACGAATCACGAATCCTGTTTCATATTGGAGACAAGCATCTACTCGTATTTATCATAATCTCAACGTTAATGACGTCAATACAAGTAAAACGTGAGAGCTAAACCTGGAACCTGGAAAAGGTACATCGTGCATATTACAAAAATTGAGGCAAAATATTATAACAAAGTTTTACGGGTACGTTCTGGAATTGACAATTTTCTAAACAATAGACCCAAATGACCGATACCAAACTGAACACGAGCATTTTCCAAGGGAACGAAAAACCTTTGATGAATTATTGTGGTGGGCCAAATGAGCGAAGGATGAGGCTCCTCGAGGGCACCTGTCAACAGGAAAAAGACTCATTCGAATCCGCCTTCGCTCTCCAGCTCCCGTTCGAGGACTTTCTCCAGTTCCTGTTTCAGTCCGTTGCTGGAGACACTGCCGATCCATCCAGCCCATCCTCACCCAGCCATGGTTTTCATTATTCTGAGGCGGACACGTCCAGTTCCTACATTGGCGAAGACTACGAGGACTCTGACGAGGATGAACAGGAAATTTTCCAATCCAACAGCTTCCAAATTAGCCGCGGCGTGATTCCGAAAGTGTCTATTCGCTTTGCCACGCGAACCCCGTCCATGTCCAGCTACCCGGATCCCGAGCCTGAGCGCGGTGAAAGTGCTGTGCCGGAACTTCCAACCTCCCGCCGCCCTTCTCCGCAGTCAGACACGCTGGCTTTCTATAAAAACTTTTCGGCATCCTATGGCCGGCGTCGACGGTCAAAAACATGGTTGAATCCTAATCAAACCCCGTTGTCTTCTGCCAAAGGTCTCTCCAGGTCAGTGCCCATGAAACTGAATTCTCTGGCGAAAAAAAAAAGACAAGTGCAAAGTTTGGAGCCCTCACCACTTCCTCCTGTGACCTACTCGAGTCCACAGGCCAGTGTAAAGGGTGATGCTAAGAGTTCTACGCAAGGGTCAGAGGCTGACCCCGATCCTATGCAAAGTCTCATGGAAACGCTGGAGAATAAAACTATGTCTTTGTTCCTGAATGCCGCCACGAGTCCGGCTTCAGCTCACAAAACTTCCAAGAAAACGGTCCGTGTCAACCCAGCGGACATATCAATGCCGAGCAGGAGTGACACGAAGACTAATCAAGTGCTCCAAAGAAGGAAGACTTTGTGTTAGATAGAAGGTGCTAGTTCCTGTGTATATGCAGCAGGGCCAAGCTAATCGATTCCAAATTCCGTATTCCATTATGTTCCCTGCCACAGAGTGAAAATAGGACATAATCTATAAATGCCTCATACATAAGTACGTAGTATCAATCAAATTCCTCGGAATGTAGGTCCAGTTTCATTGGGTCTTCTATTGCTGTCCTAGCGGCATTAAATAATTATTGACTCTTGTGTCCCAAAAATCCAAAAAAAACCTGAGTGTGAGCATTGCATGTTGCATTGAGTGACTTCCAATTTTACGGCTGAGAAGACCTACAGATCGGCATTCAAGATAAATAAATAATAGACATTACTCGTCAGCTTAATAACTACAAATGACCTCAAAGTGTAGAGCTCAGTGCTCAGGGGTTTCCAAATCCAATGTTCATTCTAGTAATTAGCATATGAGTGGAGTGCAGATGCATGCGTTGGTCCACGACTTCTTTGATTCGATCGTATCGTAAGGGATTTTTAAGTGAAATTATAATTAAAATTAGCATATTATTA
>JAQFYT010001059.1:0-18799 GCA_034694925.1 Ceratophysella denticulata
TTAACAATCTAAGGTCCATTGCCATATTATATTCTTCCAGTTAACTAAATATTGTTCCGTATAAATGCGTCTGATTATATACATACAAAAAATGAGTATTTGTCCAACGCTTCAGGAAAAGAATTATGTATCCTTATTTCATGAACCTAAATGATCAAACAATTAGTCCTATGTGATACTGATAAGCTAAGCTATGCTGGCTAATTCGACGTAATGAACAATGGGTATGTATTGATTTACTATGCTGGCTAATTCGACGTAATGAAAATGGGTATGTATTGATTTACAAAACTTGCTCTGTTGTTTTCCTCAAAGATTTTTGACGATATGTATTTTTCGATATAATTTACTACACATTTTTGCGTCACGACGTACAAACCGAACCTTAAATGTCCAGTAATTGTATCAACGACAAGAATGTGGTAAATTAACCTAGGTAGGAATGCAGTACGCATTTAGAACTCTAAAGCGTGCTGCAAAAATTACAAAACTTCGGCTGTCTCGTTCTTGAGTCTCGATACTTGACAAGTTGCTTTCAATAAATATTTCGTTGAACGTCTTCTAACTTAACTAGTATTTCATTTGAAATTCAAAAGTAGACAGGCAGACGTTAGAAAATGTTTCCTTTTCTATCAAAGCATTACCTGATGAGTAATTATGTATTAAGCCATGCCCAAACCCAGACCAAGCCAGACCCAGACCAAGCCCACAGCGAAATGAGAACCCGAGCCTGCCCACCCTCGACTTTCCGAGGAACATTTTGATTGCCGATACTTTCGCTGTGTGTGTAAGGATGGCAGCAGTTGTGGATTGCTGAGCACGCTTTTCTTTCTTCTACTTCGATCTCGGCAGCCGGCTAACCGGCTTTCTCCATCCCACGCATTTTCTCTCCTCGCCTTCCACTTCTGCCGCAGTCACGAATCTGATAAAAGCTTTTCTGCCTTCCCTACACTAAACAAATAGTTTCTGGGTGTGAGTTTCCAGTCCAGCCATGTATTATGCACTAGGAATAAGTAGGAAATCTACATTTGTCTCGAGGTATGCTCTGTATATATTATTTATGCCCGGGCATTAACGGCTCAAGCCAGTCCTAGAAGAAGCGAGAGTGCTCTCTGGCCATGCAAACTTTGTTTTTCATGCTTTTAATTTCAAATCATATCGCCGTGTAGATAACAACACTTTCAATCGACCCGTAGTACACGTACTACAAGAATATGTATGCAAATGCCAAGCAAACATTCGTTCTTACGAATGACGTAAGTACACAAAAGTGTAATCACAGGTTGTAGCTTTTCCGTCCGTGTCACCCGAAACCCTCTCGTCTCAACCGTCTTAGTAGCTAATGCCTGACAACAGAAAGCTTAGAAATGTTCTCAGCAGTGTCCAGGCGAGAGCTCAAGAAAATTGAATGTAAGTATAGAAAGTTCCTGGGTAAATAATGGTAATGTAATAGAGTTAGAGCCAAAGTAGACCTTCCTTTCTCTTTCTATTGGATTCACCATCCTTTCTCAACACGGCTGGTGAAGGAAATGTGGAAACCCAAGGACACGGGGTTTCGCCGAATGGTTACCGGACATTTCGTTCAAAACCAAATTGTTTCATGACCACGTCGTTCTGTGGTACCACCTTTTTTCTCCAGCTTTCAAGGAAGGTCTCAAAATTCGATACCCATAGAGCTATCCGAATACAACATATTTACTTGAATGTATTGAATGAAATGATGTGGTAATTAAGAAGTATATTGCTCCATGCAAACCCTCTCAGGTGAAATGATCATTTACGACCCTGAGCTCAACTCTGACTCTGAGGCCTCGGTCTAACTGAGTTTCATACAATGAGTCCCTACGAGATTATAGGATATTGAAGAGAATCCTTACGCGTAGCTTGTTTAGAGTACCCCCATGCTCCTCCATGCAACAACATAGACAAGTGAAAGGCCGGAAAATATTTTTCTTGAGGAAAGTGGAGAAAAAAGGAAATTGGATTGAAACAGGGGAGGAAAGAAAAGAAGTGGAATTGAAGTTGCGTAGGTTTTCCTATAAAATTGTATGAAGGATGAAGGGACTGCCAGCAGAAGATTAATCGATGGTTGGAAAGAGACAGAAGGAGAAAGTATGCGAGCAGCAGGGCAGCAGGAGCAGCGGCAGGGCTTGAGCCCAGGGTCCTCGATTCAATGAATGATTCACGGGAAGGCATAGAGAAACCAGAATGTTGGAATTACTTCCACGAGAAAGCAACAGTTCTTGTCATACTAATGGTGGGACTTCGTTCATAATTGAACCTTTCTCTTCTCCGTCAACCTTTCGGGCTCCTTCTCTTTACCGGCAACGAAATTTTATACATTGAATGTGACAGGCTTCGATCTGAAGTTATATTTCAACGGCTTACATGAAAAAATATGGTTTACACTCATATATGTTTTCTTCAAGCCGTATTCAATGTCCAGTCCGTTAATTAAACTGACTGCGTATGGTTTGTGATGGTACCTGTTCCGGTGTCTGGAACTATACCTATGATGCCGGTTTCAAGTTACCTGAATTTTGTTTCCATACGTTAGTGGCAGAAAGGTGTTGGTACACGTAGCATACGACTTTGTGTAGTACTAGTATTACCGTTTTATGATTATTTAATTTTATGTTAGGTTAGTGAAACTCTCACAAAAGATTTTTCTTAATTTTAGTTAGGATTTTTGACAGCTTTGAAATGCTCGAAATGCATTTGCAAAGGGAACTAAAACGAATTATGGAAAATTTGACACACCAGGGCTTACAATACTTTACTGACACTGACACTATACCGTTGTGTGAATTGCCAATCACTCTGGTTTGCATAACCCTCGCAGGTCGAAGCATATTCCAGTAGTTGAGCTATCGTCCTTAAATAATGTACAAAGTCTGGTTAATTGCAAAGAGTGAACTGCTGTGTAAATCAACAAAGTTGCCTATGAGTGTAACCGTGTCAGAAATTTTCAAATTTATGTTTTGGTCATTGCGAAATAGAAATTTGGGTATTTTGCACTGTGCCAAAGCTTAAATCAGGGATTAATTCGAGAAACCCAAGTAATTACCCTGTTTGAAACTAGGATTTGAGCTCCAGGATGGCAAATTCATGGGGAACGACAAATCCAATTTGCGCCTGTTAGTACTAGCACGAGTCCCAGAGATTAGGAAGTGTCTGTATTGGAATTGTATTTGCATGGCACAGGAGTATGTAATGCTATTTCAGTGTTTATGGGAACTAGCTGAGTGAAATATGGTGGAGGAGCAAGGGAAGAGAAAGTAGGAAACGGAAAAGGGCAGTTCCTGTTCCGACTTCCTCCGCTCCATCTCCACATGGGTAGGTTCCTAATATTTAATTTGATGGTAGGCTGGCATTAGTCGGAGGAGAGGAGAAGTAGATTGATCGACTGAAACCTGAAACTAATTAAACAAGAATGTCTGGAAATTATAATCTGGTAGGGCGAGTTTCGTCTCGGCGCGGAACCGCAAGGAAGGAGTTGAGGGATCTCGAACAAGGATCTAGGATGCCCTACCAACCATAAACTATTATTAGACCCTGCGAAAACTCTGTTCAGTTCACCATTGACGCACGCCTTGGCTCCAAGCTAGAACGAACGGTAGTAAATATCTACATAGTAGTTACACAGTAGTCCCATGTTGCAGGTTGTTACTTTACTATCCCGCATGGGATTCATGGAGTCGAATTATGCATAGTTAATAACTACATTACTCTGGACTCGATCCGTGTGCCGGAACCACAAAGCTGATGAACGATTTCCACTTCAGTTGGAATCAATGCCCTGCATGGTTCTCGGATTGGTCGCCACGTCTCTTCATCACTGCCTCGATTCAGTGATGTGCAAATATCTTCTTTGCCCGGGTATTAGTACCTGAGAGCTGAACTGCTGAACAAGGTATTCATATATCTATGTGATGTCGTATTGATGTAACTTACTTGCCCCGTGCGGTGCTAATTCCCCGGTAACCTTCAAAATTCGACTTTCGAAAATACTTATTCCGCTAAATATTAATAGCCTACTTCCATGGAACGTTACACGATAGGTTCCTGACTTGAGCAGGGTTGCATTTAAACTTCCTCGTACTCGGGGACATGATTCGTTTATTATGTATAAACCCGTGTAGTTGAATGGATTCCTAAACATGAATATTACACGCTGCTTCGAACTCGAGTTGAAGGTAGTAATCAGAATTCTCACTAATGTTTAATGTATTTTCGGTCTACCTCATTCAGCATCAATATTGACAAAATAATTGATTAGATAGTGAAGTGTGTAATTAACTCAAGTCAGCATTTTCTCCAAAAGAATGAGCCTCTGACAAAGGTTGGCTTCTGAGTTAGGATTAACGTTTGTCTTTAATCAGTTTAATGCCACCTGAGAGCGGCAGATGCTAATGAGCTCGTTCTGTGCTCCTAAAAATAGAATCGTACATGAAAATGACTGACGTCTGCAGAAAATACAAGGAAAGAGGTAAATGGTAGTTTTCTGCACAAGAGACTCGGCTTCAGATGAGTGCGCGAGTCTCTTGGCATGAGTCATGAATCAGAATCAAAGCGGATGAGCTTTCGGGTCCCCGGTGGTGTTCAGCGTTCGGAGTGCCTTTCCCTATGCTTTCACTCTCTCTCTCTCTCGGCCTAGAAAGCTCTAAATGTCATGGATTAATTGGTATAAATTAGATTATGTTTCGCCTTCCTCTGCAAAGCTCGTCTTGGAGAGCGGGGTATATGGAACGTATGTTTGAGAGTCAGTCAGTGCCAAGAGCCTAGGCTCGTGCGGAGCACTATGGGATGTTAACTTATTAGATTGGATAGTTTGGAGATAGACTGGAGCAGAGAGTTAATTAAGCAGATTTCCTTCATCCCAATCCTAATGGAAATTACTTACGGGATGCCTAGATTTCTGTTGAAAATAATAAACTTTCATTTAGGCTGAAGCGCTACAACTTTTATTGGTTACTTATAATTTATTTTTCATCCTGTGCCAGTGTAGTTATACTATTGACGGCACCGCGCGGTATTTTATTTAGGTCTAGATCTGTGTGCTACAAAAAATGATTTCGATGAATCCTAGAAATGTACACAACTGCGTATCTGTAACCTTCAGTGTCTCCGACTTCTTTAGTTGAAATGTAGCGTAAAGGAGTCGTGAGTTGTGAAGGACTCGGATTATTATTTCATTGCACGTAAAGATATATAGTATGTGTATTGTTTGCTCATATTTCTTCTACGTTTCTTTGATAAATGAATTTTCCTCACGTTGTCCGCTCACTTGAACTAACTTAAGTTTTTTGTCTGTCTTTGATTCCTCACAGCTTCCCATCAAAGCGGACACAACAGCGGAGTCGTTCATTGCGGGATATATTATAAGCCGGGTTCTCTGAAAGCAAGGCTCTGTGTAGAAGGCCTCCGTCTGTCCTACGACTACTTCCATCGGAATCAAATTCCATATAAAAAGTGTGGGAAATTAATTGTAGCTGTCAGTCCGCCTGAAATCCCACGACTCAAGGATTTGTTCCAACGGGGATTGGAGAACAGTGTTCCACATCTAAAGCTAGTAGAGGCTGAGGATATTAAAAAGTATGAACCACATTGCCAAGTAAGCCGCTTAATGTGTTCCACGTCCTTCTTTGTGTTTGTGTGACCTTTTCACGACTTTCACTGCTTTCTCGATGTGTTTGAACAATGGCTTTGAATATTTGTGTAAACATTTTTATGGTTTCTTTGTTTCAGGGTTTGATGGCAGTTTGGTCTCCTGAAACTGGGATTGTTGATTGGGCTGAAGTGACCAGGTCTTATGCCTCTAATTTCAAGAAAGCTGGGGGTAACATTCGCCTTAATTTTCCTGTTACAAAATTCCAAACTTCTACTGAAGCGTCTGACTATCCTGTTTTAATATTTAGCAGCACCGGACAAGTAAGGCACAATAAAATTCTAAACGTTACACTAAGTGGAAATAAATTGCATTTGTGGTTCTTTCCAATCTTCTGTGTGTATTCAAATTATGAGTTGCTAAAATTCCACAGGTGTATATTTTTTAGGTACTCAAATCAAAATATGTGCTGACGTGTGGAGGACTTCAGTCTGATCGGCTTGCCGAGCTTACGGGATGTAGCCGAAACCCAAGAATTGTTCCATTTCGTGGAGAGTACCTCCTTTTGAAGCCGGAAAAGTGCAATCTTATCAATGGAAATATCTATCCCGTACTTAATCCAATTTTCTCACTATTAAGTACTTACTTTCATAATTTGTAATACATGGACTGGAATTATGCTGAGGAGTGTTGGCTGAAGCGCCTTTGCCGCAGACAAGTTCGCTACTTCAAACCTCTTAACATGTTAACACAGAAGCCTTCTTGTCTTGGAAATCCCTTCCAGGCAAATTGCATTTTCACCTTCATTCTGTCTTTCAATATTCAATATAATACATTCCCGACTCCCGACTGAGTCTAAGCTCCGAGTCGTCGGCTTCTTTTAAGACTACATACTTCACAACTTTTTTTTTCTGGCTAAGGCTAAAATATTAATCTGCTCCAAGGTTTTTAACCAACATACATTGAATATCTTGAGTGGAACACACGCAATTTTTCATAAGGAGGTCCACGCGAACGTGAAACCAATAATTATCGCTTGCTTACTTCATTTTAACATTATACAATCATTTCCAAATAAAATTTACTTTTCATGCCCCTCCTTATCCAACCCTATAATTTGAAAACTTTCTTTTGTTCGTAAATTCAACATTTATAATCATGTCCATGAGACTTTGTATAAGTTACGCTATTCCCTATTAATGAAATCCAGACCAGAACTTTGTCTTTGTGACCAGAGTTTTGTGAAGCATGCGATCAAAAGAGTAATTCCGCCGCGTGTAGTTAAATACAAAGACAAAAAAAAATGTATAGTCTCGAGAACTAGACTGGACAAGCTCGCTAGCTTTCTCTGAGAAAAATGTATTGACGGGAGATTTCACAACAAAACAGCAGTGCCTGGCTACAATAACCCTTAAAGAATTTCATTTGGAAACGTCCGAACTTCCTCTGTGAGGAATCGTTTCAGTTTATGCTTCTAGCCCTCTCTGTGTGTGTGTCTCTATGTAGTCGCTCCAAGAAAATCACATTCTTCATAGAAATAAAGGAAACTATTCTCTAGTTCTTCTGTGTGTTTCGACGTTACACTCTGTCCTCCTTTCTCTCTCCAACTTTCTCCAGCCTTGTATTTTATTTTTTTATTTTATATCTCGGCCCACAAAGCCGGTTCTCTGTGTGTGTGTACAATATCCCTCGTTCTGCTTTTGTACAGGTGCCGGATCCGAGATTCCCATTTCTTGGCGTCCACTTTACTCCGAGGATGGATGGGGCTGTCTGGCTTGGCCCCAATGCCATCCTCGCCTTCAAGCGAGAAGGCTACTCTTGGACTGACTTTGATCTGAAGGACTTTTCAGACGCTCTGCGCTATCCGGGTTTCCAGAAACTGGCACGGAAGTATGCGGGTTTTGGGATCGGAGAAATCCTTCGCTCCGCTTTCACTAATTTACAGCTCAGAGAACTCCAAAAGTACATTCCCAATATTGGACCCAGTGACATCAGCCGGTATGTACCCATACACGGGGCTTCCTATGTACTTACCTACTCTACTATACATATGTATGATATGATTCATTTCATCATGCTATATTATATACCATATTCCCTGCTTGAGCTCTATTCGCTCAAACCCGCACAAAGAGAGACCTCATTCCAGTTATTTTGCTGGACTGAATAAGTCAGACTTATCTTCTCGCGAGACGGGAGGAAAAGCTATTTCTGTCATTGTCAACATTGACGTGGACGAGCATAAAAAAAACTCTGATATTGCGCAATTTATATTTATAAATTCATTTGCTCAACTACTCGTGTTTCCCCAAGTCTCTCAACTGGCAACTGACTGAAGCTCTGCACCATCATTGGAATTCTAATAGATAAACTTTTCTATCGTCGTTTTTTTTCAATTATCTCAAAGGAGATGGGGAAGATGGAGGGCGGAGGGAGATAAAAAAAAAGTTTTAGGAGGATTTTTGTGTGTGAAACTCATTAAAAACTACCCTCATGGTAGTTTTATCAACCGAGTAATTTTTATAATTACTTGGAGCGAAGGAGAGAAAATTCATCATCAAAGGCAAAGTTCATATTGAATAGATGGTTTGGAGTGGGGGAAAAAGGCCTACATACAAGTCGTTCTACGAGACCTAGCCATTAAACTGTCATCATTTTTAAATCCAAGTCAAATTACTGAACTGACTGAACTTTTTTTTCCACCTCTCTTTGCTAATCCCATTTTCACTAGTACTTCGCTACCTCACTCTCTCACCCTCACCCACCACCATCACTTCCTACTTTACTTCGTGCTAACCCAAAGGCGTTCCGATTAAGTTTAATAGAAAAATTTACTTGCTAACTTTTTTTTCTGTTTGTTTTTCTGATTATCATGTATCAGGCATGACGTGCTTAAAAGAGCGGGTGATAAAGTTTTTTCCCTGCTTGCTCCTGCTCCTGTCTCTATCTCTGCTTTTTCGCAGTTCAGTGGAGGTTGACTGTGTAAAATGCATTTGCTTGGCTATGGAAAGCAGACGGAGTCTATTCCACTGAATTCAAAATTAATTTGAAGGTATTTAGTTGAGGGATTGAGCACATTTGTCTATTCATGGTTGTTCTGAAGTCTGATGGCTCTGTTTTCATCCTCGCTTTGTTGACACTACTGGTTTGGTTATACTTCCGTGCTCCTGTACAAAGGAGGAGCTCAACCCAGGCATTGCATTCAATTTAACGACCTGTGTCTTGGTCTCGCCTCTCTCTCCTGTCCTTAGCTCTAATTTTAAACAAACACCCGTCTCTATTTCTCGTGTAATGTTCCAAAACGTAGAAAAATCGATTGCATTCTGGATCACGGCACACGAGACGGCGTCGGTGACCAGGTTTGAGGGCGGCCAAAAACACTAGCTTACGTGGTGGACTAAAAGTCAGTGTCACTCCTACATAGCCTCAATACCTTAGCTACCCATACATAAAACATACATGGAGAGCTTCCATTAGGCCTTGCATGCAATCAGAAGTCTAGAGTCTAATGTATTCCATTCCATTACAAGGCGATACTTAAGGACACAAGTCCGACGCCGGAGAAAGCCGGGCATATGTTTCTACCTAAATACATTTTATTTCTCTCCTGTCCTGATGAGAATGAGATACATATCTATTGGATTCGGACGGATTTGGGGGAAAAGACGCAGAATGGGCTAATATTACGAGGACAAAGAAATAGATAATGTAATGGGAAGAGACGGCTCGATCACGCCTCCCTTGCCTGCCAATTTGCCATTCGGCCAGGACGCGGCTGGAGGAGTTAGGGGTACTTTTACGAGTTTGTTGTTTCTCCTACCACACTTCTACACTTTGATAGGAGTATTTTTGCAATGTCTCTCCGCGTCCTGTCTAGAGTGATTGCGGTGGTGATCGGCCCATTTTTACCATGGGGGTCATGACTCGTTCTAGCACTAGGTACTCTATATTTTCTGGGATTAGTTCCAGTAGGAGATACGGAGCTTCAACGTGAACGACGATACGAGACCTAAAACCCCATAACTGACACAATTTCCCTCTAGATGGTATGCCAACTAATTCCGTTGGAATTTATATTTATGTATTCCAGCTCTATTGATCAGGTATATATAACTCTACGGAGTTAATGCAAAACGTCAGCGAACCAAGGCCTTAAAAGATCGCGTAGTAGTTTTGCACTGACGGACGCGCAAAAAGTATTTTTATGATGATGACATGTCAGTGAAACTGAAACCCTCGGCAAGATTTGACTAAGCAGGTCGTTTGAGGAAACAAATGTACAACACAAATTGGGAAAACGTATTTATGTAACTTTGTTACTCACTATGCATAATGCTCCACTCTGCCCTGACTTGCTGCATGTAGCACACAAGTCATAAAAATGCTGATATCAACGCACCATTCGACCAACCCCAACACTTCTCCTTGTTGTCGTGGTTTGGTCTGATGCAGTATTTCCATCCACGTCCATAATATTATGCTGTTTCGTAATGAGCAACATATGTACATGTACACGAAAACCTACTTCGGGCCTGCCTGGAGGAAAGCATGAAACATGCATGGATGCCATTACTTAACACTCAACATTGTATCTGCGCGGCGTACGCTTGAGCGGAGTGCCGAGATTTCAGTTCGTCATTAGAAACCCAGACATTAACGAGATAATGAACCATTTATGTGTTTCACTTGAAAGGAAAATATTGCATGAATTGGTCATTTGGAAACTATATATTTTTAATAATACGCCATGGTTCTTTTCAACACTCCCAATCCATTGTATGCAAAGCGAATTCTGAGCTGAACCAATGGAGCGAACAAGTCTACATGGCAAAGTAAGAGTAAAAACTCCAATAGTTAGTTAGCTGAGAATTTGAAATAAAGTATCAATGGTCCTGACTGCACGCATGCATGACTCATCATCTCATCATCATGATCACGGGGACACTCAACATTAGTTGGTCGATTTCAAAACAGAGGTACTACTAACTATGCGGCAATTGTAGTGGACATTCATACCTTGTAGCAAAAGATCGAGCAAATGCATAGCCCTGCTAGTTAGATATAAAGGATGTGTGTAAGGATTACCTAAATCGCAATGGGCGCAAGAAATATATTTAGATTTTTCTGGCTGGTTAGATTTCAGAATAAGTAATCCAAATATATTAACAGGATTGCACACAAAAAGTATTCACTAATCAATGGAATAAAGCCGAAAGGAATTTCTCAAGACATCCGTTAATTGAACCTGGCCTAGACGTGTTTATGCTAGAAACGAGCTTTTGTGCCTTCATTAAACAACAACTCCACTTCCCTGATTGCGTGCTGACCCGAGACATGACATGACTCAAGCCGGCCTGGACAGGGGCAGTACGTTCACATGGCGTATTATGCATTTTATAGTATTTTCATTTCATCCTGAAAGAAAATAGCTAAAATGGATAAATGTGCAATGTGTCCAGTTCCAGGTCTCTCTCATCCAACACTCGAGTCGATCGAATAACAAAAAACACGTATACTACAACAACCCACGCTTAATGCCATAATGTTTCTTTTTCCTGAGTTGGGCGAGTAAGAAAGATGGCTTCATATTGACTTGGTTTTGGTTTTTGGTATTTGTGTTTTCCAGTTCAAGACCAGTTTTTAGACTTGGGGAAACGAGTCGGACAGTTTCTTGGTATGTACATTCGTATAATAGGAATAAGGTGGAAGCTACTATGTATTGTACCACCGCCGCCGACGCCGAACCAAAAAACGGAGGCGACAATGAATACCTACTCATTATTTATCTTTAGTTTAGAGCGCGTCTCTCCGCGGTATTTTTCCCTACAGGGGATAAACAATAATTAATGTTGTGTAAAAGAACTTTTAAGGTAATTTTTTCTAGTGGGCCCGCCGGAGTACGTGCACAGGCCCTAGATGTCACTGGCGACCTTGTGGATGACTTCGTCTTTGACTCCGGAACGGGTGAGTTGGGTAGCAGGGTCCTGCACGTGAGGAACTGTCCTAGCCCTGGCGCTACATCATCTCTAGCAATCGCAACAATCATTTTAGAGAAGATACATACTCAATTTTTGAAATGAACGAAGCGGCTGAAACCTTGATATCCGTACGCGAGAGTACCCATTTATTGCGTGGACGTAGAAGGAAACGAAACTGAGTCTAAATCGACTAAATATATTAATGCATATTCAACCGAACTCTTATATCAGGTACATAGTTTGTTGCTGTTTTTCACTATGTCCTCCAATTAACCTTTAAGGGTGCGTGAACATAATTCACAATTTTTTCAATTAAGGCATGGTCCATCGAATCCAACCATATTTGTTAGCGTAGCCAAAGTTCATGAGACCGTATTATACACTGTTTTTCATTAAACTGAAGTTTCATCCGGGGTCCGGAGATTCATTTTTCTCGAGCGTTTCATTACATATAACACAATTTATAGTTTACTGCATTAGCTGCGTGGGTTTCGAGGTGACGGCTATTAAAATTATCAACTCACGCTTATCTGCCTATTTCTATTTATTTAGGTTTCATGCTCATGCCCTACAAGCAAAAGAGAACATAGTTTAGTAAAAACCTTCAAGCTTAATTGTAAATATTCATTTCCAACATAATATTTCATCAGCCATGGGTCAGATTATGCTATAAGACACTTTTGAAATCCCTAGTTTGAGCTTTGAGCTCTACTAATATTTTCCTGCTCTCATATCGTATAGCAATATACAATCTAGAGGTTGCCTCGAGTCATTTCTACTTAAGCATTCCCTGCTGGAAATCACTAATTTCTAATTTCCCGTAAAGTTTCCGTGCCGCCACATAATCTGGTTCTCGACATTTACTTCTCGTATATCCAGAACCTAAAGTCATGGGGATACCTATAGACATGGAGATTATTACAAAGTTAATTATAATCCCATCAAAGGTCTTTAGCTAACATACGAGGAAGCCTGAGTTCCAAGATCCAATCTTCCAGAACTGAGAGTGCAGCACAACAACCCCTTCTCCCTCCAGTATAATTTCAGATAAAATTTCCGGCCGGGCATATCCGAGCCGAGCGAGGAGAAACGTCGCATTACTTAATCTGCCGCTTGGAGAATTATTATCAAATCCAGCAGGTAGGGATATTATGCAGGAGCATGACAGGACGTTGTTGGTACGGTGGTGGTAGTGGGCTTTACTTCGTGGAAAAGGGAAGGGCCGTGGAGAATTAGAATTTGGGCAAGTATCAATATCAGGGATATGAAAAATAATAATCATGGACAACATGATATGATTTTCCTGTCAGACCAAATTAATGCTGGTTCTAGGTAGCAAACTTTGGCGTAGGCTAAAAATTGATTAAGCTGACTTGAGAACTTTTACATTATATGCTAGAGTCTTTGTTTGGGATGTTGGTCGGTAATGGATTTAGCCTGAAGTAGTTACATATCAATTCGGTCTAATCAATTACGCCGCGGACGACACGACCTTCTTGTAGGAACTGTCGTTATTATAAATCGTTAAATTTCACACCGTTCATTAGGTATAAGTTGTGATTGTTCTAGAGAAATGCGGAAGGTTTAATGGCGATTCAAATATTACAATTGTCGCGGATAAAGCACATGTTTAATTATAACACCGATGGAAGCTACAAATTGTTTTCATTACTGATGCCGATGCAGTGTGCAGCAAGGAACATTATCGAAAACTTTTAGCTTACTATCTTGACCTTGCTAATTTTATTCTTGAGGTTCAATTAAATCAAGTGCGAATGTATTGCAGGTGGAATTCAGGTTCCCGCAGTTGACCTAACCTAACTTGAATAACAATAATCTCACGGGTGTACGAATTATCAGCGAAAGTCTTTGGTAACGCTCCTGGTTGCAAACAAAATGTAATAACGATAACAGCCACCTGATTAGCGAATTTACAAAGTCAAATACCGTAGACCCAATTGACGAGAAATAGCTCAGTAGAAGGCAGGGTAGTAGGAGGACTCGGAGGAAATTAACTCCATATTAGAGATTCCTTCATCAAGCGGAGGTAGAATTATGTATGAGTTATGAGGGAATCAAGAGAGGTAATAAGACACGACAGACAGACGTAAATCCTCAAGCTTATTTATTCCTTCCACCGCACACCTTTCTTACCAACAACGCTGAACAAAGTAGAAGACGAAGGAGTTGCGGGGTGTAGTAAAACTCATCTACTTTTATTAGTTGACTCTTGTTGGGTTGTTGACTAGTTGTGAAGCTGTTATTAGGCAAGTGGCAAGTTAACGACGAAGAATGGTCTGACAGCTTAGGAATATGGCTAGTGTAGTATAGTTCAGGATTCAGTACTAAATGGGTACTGGTTATTGGCTATTATGCTCAGAGAACACAGAGTCCGGCTTTTTCCTTCATGGGCTGGGCCTGAGCCTAAACTCGTATTTCAAGTCAATCTGGGTGAGAAAGAAAAAATTGACTTCTCAGGATATTTTTTATTGTAATTTTTTTGTATTTTGAAATGAGAGAAAAAAAAGAAGTACTGTCCATATAGAAATTAGTTATGCAAGGTGTGAGAGACAGGAAGAGGCTGGGGATGGTTATGCCTCTTTAGCTTTTGGCAATAAGAAAATCATACGGTTGAACAAATTTATTTGTTTGACCCTGAAGACGAAGAAGTAAATTGGGATTTTAATCTCTTCTCTCCAATAATGTGTGAGTGAAGTGAATTGAGTCCTGAGGGGCTTCAGTTGAAGTCAAAGAAATTTTTTGGCGAGGAGGACGCGAGGAGGAGGGATTGACCACAATTGAATCTCCATTTGTGTTCAATGTTCCCGACATCCCAAAAACCTAATCCTCGTAAATATCATTGTGAATACATTACTGTTCCTTTTAATCACATATGGTTATCTCTTATCTTGACTCCTCACTGAAGTCCGCCCCAAAAAGGAGAGAGGGCATTTAGTTCTTCCATGTTAAATCATTATTTATGGAAACGATGAAAGAGTTTTGTTGTATTTAGAATTCAACACATGTTGTTGGAAGGTGTCGATGTATAAGGGAGTCTCAGACTTAGAGTAGCTACAACATTGGCTCAGGGTTGGATGTTGGATGGTTCTACCAATCTGGACTTTAGTGCGGATTACTGACTTTAATGGCTGCGCGTAGGTAACAAAAATGTACTACCTTAAATTCAATTAATGTATACGCCCTAATCGAGCCTACTCAATCGTATTTCAAATACAAAATTAGAGTTTTACTATATATTTTACAAATTGTTGAGTTTCGCCAACCCTGCCCCAGCTTGATTGTTATTTTATTTCTCTCCTCGTGGATTTAGACAAAAGGGAAATGGGAATGAGACAGGCTCAACCACAATAGAGAGATACAGGGATATTACGGTCGTCTTGTAAAGAATGCAGGGGTAATAATAATACCATGCCTTTTTGGCTTTTGTGGTACGTGATAGCCAGTACAGAATTCACGAGGCAGACCGCCGCAGCTGCACAGTACTGTGGACCAGCAACAGTGCGGAGAGGTCTCCATTTATGGAAGGGCAGCTAGTCCGGTCTTTTATTGGGAAGATGAGTAAATTGTAAAGTGTTAGTCCATTCTTTTTGACCAAGTCAGTCACTCAAGCATCAGAGTGTTTCCATTGTTGTCAGGATAGAGAGAGAGAGAGGGGAATGGGAAAGTCTGAACTTTGGTTCCTGTTCTTTAATGCCATTTAACATGGTAATCCGTTTAATTTGAATAATTTCACGGATACCCATCAAAAAATGTACCTCTTGATGTACTCATCTCGTGCGGTGTACCATCGTGCTTTGGCCTTCTTCCTTTTGGCATGAGACGAGGCATAAATCAACTTTGTGAAAAAAATATATTAAAAAACGCGTTCTCACTTCAGACGTATTCTTTGAGCCTGAACTACGCGTGTTTTTGCCCCTCTTCCCCTTCCTCTTTCCTCTACTGTACTGCCTATGTTAGTGATTTTCTTGTGAATTTTGCAGGTAATTCGGTTTTTCATGGGTTTCAAACTCAAGAGTGTCACTGGCAGGGAATTAAAGCTGGTGAACCACTCAAGTGCTGCATTAACGTTTTACGCTATGACCGTTTCCTTGTAAAGACCCGTCAACGCTCGACTAGACCTTAAACCGTGTTACCTATGTAAATGAAACCCTGGCCAGGCCCGTCGTTGTAGAAACGAGGAGCGACGAGGCATGATCGTATCAAGGGATTTACCACTGAGTGTTCGAATCACCATAATCCCCTCAATTCTCAAATACTACGTAAACATTTTAATGGACTTAATTGCGATCAAGTGGGACTATTAATGGTCTCATTTGATTTATATTAGTTCAACAAACCGAGATTATTTAGACGAAACACGCCAACATACGTACTGAGTACGAGAAAAAGAGCGTCCGTATACTTTAGAAAATGAATTCAAACTGTGAAACATATAGGTAGGATTGATACTTGGGTTAGTCAGTATTGGAAGACATAAAGTGTACACAAGAACAAGATCACAGTAAGAAAAAACTTGCTTCAGAGAAAACAAAAGGATGGACGAGTTGTAATTGTAATTAAAGTCTTATCTCAAAGTCACACACACAACAATTTCTACTCAGCTATCCGTCCATCCCTTGCGCTTGAATAAATAAGTGTAATGTACCTAATGCTCGTTCTGTATGTATTACGAGAACGAGAACCCCGTTGTCTAAAGGTACTATTAACTTATCTCCGTCAATATTCCAAATAGAATCAATATGGTGTACTGTTCATGTAATGGGGGCAGTAGATGAAGACACGAGTGTACACGTAGGGTAGATGTAGGTAATCGGAATGAAATGATGGTATGCAGATCAATTTAACCAAAGAGCTGCTATACAATCCCGTATAGTTTGAATTCTAAGACATTTGTAATCCTGCGGTTAGCGTTCCAAATATTGAATAGTTTTTTTTAATTTTACGCTGTATGCGTCAACATTGTTTTACATCCCTTCAATCTCTCATATATACCAGCCGATTTCGTTGTTCCATATGTTTTAGTTAAGTTAGTCCGGACATTTTGCGCCAGAATTTGTGTGTAGGTATCTTATTAAAACCTGACTAATAGGACTCAGTTCTTGTCGCCAAATTAATACGCAATGAACGGGAAAATGTCGGATACCAAAACTGAGGAGTCCGAGTCGAACCGAAGTACTGCTTATAATCTACCCGTCTACCACATTATAATTGTGGCTAATTCATTGCATATCCAGCCAGCCGGTGTTTAAGAGTGTGAAATGCGCCTATTATAGTTCACAAAACAGATGAGAAGTTAGAAGTTCTGCCTGACATTCCTTTCCTTCAGAAAGTCCATGTAGAGCCAATAAAAATGGTGGTTATTTAGCTGGAACAAGAATAGAGAGGGTTGAGAAAACATTTTGATAGCCCAAAGGAGAGAATGAATTAACAAACTTCATTTATTAGAGATAGAGACAGAGTAAAAGCATTGGAGCCAGAACTCAGGTTTGGAACTTTTTTGAATAGACCTAACAGCCTTAGAGAAATGTATGGTAATGGTGGTGATGTAGTGGGGATGGGGGGGGGGGGGGGAGAGAAATTAAAAAGAAGGGTCTGAGCCAAATAAGGTAAGTTTTTCTATCTCAAAATTGTTTCAGTCCTTCTCTCTTCAAATGAAATGAAACTGCCACTGACGCAAATGGATAAGAATACAGTAGTAGTAGGCAGAAGTAGTGGGCTTCCTCCATTGTGCTCACCTCGGGAAAAAATACACTACTTGTTGGTAAGCTACGGTTCGATAAGTAAATACTTTAAAACTTTGTGTTTTTTTTTCTTTCGTATTCTTTCTTGAAATGGAGTGATAAAAAATTAAAGCTTAGCCAACTCTTGAAGCTAAATAGTAGCTATTCCTAATCCCAAACCCTTCACGAGCAGAGACATGGTTATATAGGTACATAAATTAAGGCTAGGACAGAACTAATAGCCACCCCCAACTTCTGCCATAAATACTCCAACTAATCTTATAAGAGTGGTGTGTGAAATGTCTCAATACCACTTTGGCTAATGCCTGTAATGAAACTTTTGCTGCTGCTGCCGTGCTATTATAGATTTCGAGGCTAAAGGGAAATCGAAGGTAATTTGAATCAGGGCATGGATGGTAGGAACCGAGCCCAGCTCATTTGATTCATTGCTAAGCTATTTAAACATACATAGTTAATGGGAGCAGGAGCAGTGAAGCGAAAGGAACTTCAATCGACACTTTGATTGTAGTTTGCAGTAGTTCATAGTAATAGTAATTCCTCCAGGCATGCTGTTGCCTGACAGCTCAACGTTGTCTCAATACGTGGAGCTGTGGAATATTCTGAGGCAGCCCAGGAGAGAAAATAAATTAATTAGTAATTCGATTATACGGTAGGCATGTTTTCTGTCCTCCCTACCACGATGCTCATGTAGACTGTGTAATGAACTCATGTATTTGAGACTAAATAATTACAGTTCGGTACCTACGTATAAACGATGTAAAAACAAGCACATTTAATATACATATACTATTCTACTGGCAACTGGCAGTTGTATAATAGGACTCTCCTGAGTTCCTGACAGCTCTTGCCTATTTCTACGTCGGCATTTTATACAATGCCAATTGGGCGTCGCTCAGTATTACTGTTTAAATTTTGCTCGGCATTGTAAATACATGATTAACTATTGTAAGGTATACCCCGAATAATCGGCGCCCATTATGATCTTTTTTTCAATTTCAATGATTAATTGGCTGGACGGTTATGGGGTTAGTAAGCGCTGTGCCGATTATTCCGCCGCGGAATCCCCAAGTCGAATTTTTGCTACTAATGAATGTAAATTCTATACTTATAACGTCTAACGTCCTCATAATGATGTACCTCAGAAAGCCGGGGTAGCGTTGATTAATTTTGATTTGCCTATGCGGGTGTTGCTAGACTGGCGAAACCCTTTTTTGCGATGCTATTTCGAATCTGAATTGGAATTTGATTTATAGTTATGCTCATACTTATGATATAACCTACATATAACTACTTGAGCATTTTGAATTTACAATAACTTTGGCAAGTCCTACCTAACCACTGAGTCCTTTATAAGCCCTGTGGGTCCACTGACAAAAGAACGAGACAGACGGAGTAAGTATTATTATTAAATATTGAATGTATGAAAATTCCGGGAGACCCATTATTGTGAG
>JAQFYT010001060.1:0-18788 GCA_034694925.1 Ceratophysella denticulata
ATCACTCTCTAAATACTCCATTAGATTTAATAAGATTCTATCCAGGATTACACAACAACGTACAATCGGCTACAATATTTACCAAGTCTGTCTGAACAATATTGACAGACATTGTAGTCTAGGTAGAGATATGTACTCGAATTCATTTTGAATTTCCTTACACAGTATACCTATTCTGGATTAATTTGTTAAACGGGTACCTACAGCATTTGTCTATGCTAATCTATTGTGTGATTTGCCTAGGCAGATTTTCCGAGTTTGTTCTTTGATCGAGCTAAAAGCGTTCAAAGTGCGTACTGTGGCGGAGAGGTGATTTAGTATAACCTTATAATTTAGCGTCGTCCAGTTAAAAACGTAAGAAAATCGATTATAAGGTCTGCGTACTGGAGGAATGAAGTAAACTTAATTGCGTAAATGCTTAAATTCTGAGTTTTCATTGATTCCCCTGGCTCTGCAATGAGGTTCAAATGATATTACACAGGTATGATTTTGTACCTTATCTAAATTTTTAGCTAATAGTGCTTTAGTTTACGGAAACCTAAGCCAAATCAAACAGCACGACTTGCTAACCGACACAAATACCGAAATTGGCATAGCATCATGATTCCTTTGCATAGAAATATATGCATTCAGTTCAGTTGGGGCTACAGGTGTGTAGGTAGAGCTTCTGGGAGGTAGGAGCGGTTGAAGGAAGAGAATGTGAGAAAAAGCACCTTGTTAAAATGTTAAATGATTATTAAAGCTTGTAGAGCATCTTATTAATAATGGATTTGAAGTCCGTCCTATTACTGATTCCTGATAGAACATTGCATGGAAATCATGTTTGATTTCTGATTAGGTCGATTGATTAGGCAGGCTTAAATAAACAACCCTTTGAGCTGAGAACTTTCGGAGAGCTTGACTCAAGCAACCAGTAAGTAGACTTTCCTAGCTGAGTTGAGTTAATGGGAAATAGCTCATGGATTTTGTACGAGTCATTCCCCTCTTATTTACTTTCCCCTGCTGGGTCACAAATTGCTACACAATGATTCCATAAATATCTCTCTTCACTCAAGATCAGACGCCAAATTAGAGTACGAGTTCCGAGCAGTGAAATCTCAGGGTGATGGGAAGTTTTCGAATCGTTTAACCTTTGAACTTCGGCGCTCCACTGCTGTGGCTTCAAGCAGAAGGACTTTCTATCGCAAGCTACGCTAAAACTTAACCCTCACTCTACAGTCTCAGTCTACGGTAGCGTTATTAATTCTGTATTGTGCTAATTTTTAACTGTTTTGAGATAATTAAATTCTCGTGTAAGGTACTTACTCACTTGTAATTGACAATAATGAAATTCCAATGCTCTGTTCAGCTTCAGTTGCATGTGCTGGTTGGAAGTATCAAATTTTGCAATTAGTAATTACAACCAACTTACGTCGAATCACCCCAGTGCACGCGAAATTTAGGATTTCCTAATGAACGGTAAACTAAATTAATGGGTAAAAGCACTCTGAATCAAACTGTTCCTAACAGATTTGCTCCAATTAATTGAAACCTGGAAACTTAGTGTATGTAGGGAAAATGTTGTAATGCTGCCGAATGCCAAACCTGATTGCAATTTTTATTTGTTGTCTAAAGTACTTAGAAAAACATGGTTATTCCATTAGCCCGGTCTCTCTGTTTACAGAGAAACGAGTGATAGGGTTATCTTTTAAGCCTTAATCGTTTGTGTAGAACATAATAATCGAAGAGTATCCTCTCATTCAAAATTAAAATATTTTCTTCCCACCATACCACCCCATAGTCTACAGTCTACTACATCGTACACACACGTAAACAGAGAGTCAAACAAACACAGATGAGACTACCCTCTGCTTATCACCTCCACGACACAGTCACTTTGTGTCATGGCATATGTACTATAGATTAATAACATCACAGAGTCAACATGAAAGCCTTCTTCACTGTGTCATATCAACATGTACCTTAACATGTCGTTTCGGATATGGGACATGGGACACATTTATGTTTCAATATGTAGTTCCATTATGGATTGAGTAAGAAATGGATAATTTCCTTGTCTTGTACTTAGCGTAATGGACAAGAAAGGTTCTAATCCAACATTGGTTACTTATGTTGCCTAGATTATTTTACATGGTACTCCTTTCGATATTTCGTCGTTTACAGCCCAGGACTGAGCAGATAGAGAACTCCAGCAGCAATCAGCAAAACTATTGTAAATGCATACGCGAGCAAGCTGAGTGAACCGGACTTAGGATGATGATGCCTGATTTTGGGTCCGGCCTGATGGCGTCAGGCGCAAATACTGAAATATTTAAGAGACCCAAGTTATGCTGCTGCCCAGATTGTTGAACGTGACGGGTTACAGTTGATGATAAGATAAGTACGTTTGAATTTAAACAAGACCAGTCAGATATGAGAAGGCCAGGTAGGATAGGATGTAGGAGTTTGGAATTACAGGTGTATTTCTTTCGTCTGCCATGAACATGCTGCTATTGTGATTGATTATTCCTTACTATAGAAGGATGGGCCTTCTCTTCAGGTTAGGTCTAATACGAATATTCATTTCCAGTCTAATCACCCCCATTTAAATTCTTGATGAGTCAGTCTCAAAAGACATGCAGTTTTACCTTTCAGGGATAAGCAAAAGACTCTGCCCATATTCAATTCGTAAAAGCAGTCAATGTTCAATACCTCATTGATCCTAATGAAGTTAATATCCGAATAAATGCATTATTTGTCTACCTGTAAAATCTGTCGCTCGTGTTATTTTCACAGGTATTGGTTGAATTTGAAAATCTCAGTCAATCAAAGCAGTTTATTTATTACAACGACAAGAAGCAAGAATTCATAAATTCACCGATAGAGGTCACCATTTAACCGTCATCGCTCGAAATATTCAAATAATTTTAGCATTATGTCAGTAATGGGTATTACGGATTATGAAATGAAACGACAAATGACGCTATGATATTAATTAGTTACATAACATATAAGCCCAAGTCTCCCTCTGCGACATTGATGCTGGGTTGAAATAGTGGTGTGTGGTGTGAGAAGTTCCCGTGTGTTTCTGCCTCTTAATCTAATGTGGAGCTTAATAAAACAATTAAGTTTCCGTCGACTACTCTGCAAATCCTGTTGATTCATTCATTCATGGAATCCATTTATCAAACAGAAGAACGGATCAGAGTCAGAGCACAAGGAGGGTTGAAGGCTAATGGGATTGGAATTGGCTCGAGTTACTTTTACAACTCAAAATAGCCACCCCAGCATCTGTTCAGCTTTCATAGACTCTAGTACATAGTAGTTGTGTCCAACACCACTGTCAAAAAAAAATTAGTTCGTGTTCCTAGCAATGAAGAACATGATTAAGTACTTGTGTTTCTTTCCCATTTCATTGCACAGCTGTCAATTATTATTTTGTTTTTTAAATAACACAGGATGTTTGTAATTTTGAATTGAAAGACTATGTACTCCTCCACTCTCCGCTACTCCATGTAATTTGTCCTGCATGAACTAATAAATAGGAGCTACTAGCTACTCAACAAGGTTCAACGCTTTATTTTTTGAAAAGTTCAACTTCTTGAAACGACATCACTTTAGTGTGTGAATCTAAAAGCCATGATCTTACTGGGCCATGAATGGAATAAGACTTATCTCTTGTTACTTGTTTCTTCCTTCACAGACAATAATATTTATGAATATGAAAACATCAATACTAGTTTTTCACATTAAGGGAAATGTGAGCCAAGCCTAGGAAGGAACGCTCTAGTACAATAAATGTCCCGGATTTGGAACATAAATCCTCCGTGTTTAACTTTTAGTTAACGGAACAGTCAATCTATGTACTACAGGATTTTCCTATCTCCATTCCCTATCCTATCCTAATTCCAGTTTTTCTTCTCAAAACAATCTGAATGAATGGAAAGAGCAGAGGAATCCACTACACGCACTAAATACTTTATGCTGTGACAGTTTTCTTATCTGTGAGCAACTACTACTTGTACATATTATTTGTACGTTGATTGATACAATACAACCAACTCCTGCGGATGAGGGTGTGTGTTAGGCTGAAACTGGAATTAAATTAAAACTCGAATGAAATGATGCTTTCCAAGATCACACATACAGTTTATCAGTAGCCGGAGCTACCTTTAACAGCGCAATGTTTAAATGCTGCTAAAAAACATATATTTCTTGTAGGTAGTTTTGTGAACGGTCAATTTGCTAAAGAGCGTCAGTGTTATACTGACGAACTGTAACAGAAGTATCCGCTCCGATCCACCACTCGCTTTCCTCCACATGAAGAATTTGTGGTAAAAACGATTTTTGGCGGATCGGAACTAGACACTTGAGAAAATGCGACAGATTTTAATGCTACCAAGAATATGGATTTCTTGTAGTTTTGTGAACGGCAAATCGACTAAATCCTATACTGTAGAAGAATCTAAGGAATAGTGAGCTCAAACTGAGATGAAATTTTGTGCGTACGAGTACGAGAGTAGAAGTACTTTACAGTATTTCTGTGTTTTGTCGCGGTAGGTTCCGTGATCTCCCATTTGGCCACAGGTTGGAAATTGATTTCCGATGATTTATGGTTTATCATATTTATGTGTCTATACCTTCAAAATCAAGACTGTAGTTTGTCAGCTATTTCAGAAAATTTTGCCCTCCCAGCGTATTTTCAATAGGCCTGGAAGTTACCTCAGCGATACAAAGAAGTAGAACATGGTTTTAAATACTCCAGTTCGAAAGTTAATTACTGGTAAGAGGGAGTGGACATGGAGGGTTGAGGGCGACTCATGAGCCTTAAGTTCGCGTCGGGGATTGCGAGGGGTTTGGGTTAAATAAATCACTCGCAGGCGCCAGAGCGGACACCGGAAACCTGAAGTCCCGGGTGACAACGGCGGCTCCAACAGCTTCCTCACAGCTGGAACAACTCAAAGTCTGATCAGCGTATGAGGTATACGGTATGTTGTATTGAACCAAGGCAAGGCTCCTACTAAACCCCGTCTAATGTCCCTACGTGTTACATAATATGTAAAAGATGTCTTCGCACTACCCGTCTGCTCCGGAGCCCTCGTCTGTCTCGGCCTGAAATGGATACGGGGGTCTAGTAGTGGTATTAGTGTCATTCGAGCCCACTTGTCACTAACCATGCATTCTATTACACAGACACCTAATTACTCCACTCGCACTCAAAATCTCTCACTGGATACATTATGACTATGACTCCTTCATTCTCCATGTATGTATGTCTAGGGAACTGTGCCTTGGTTTTTTTCCTTTTTTACAAAATAACTAATATACAACCAAGTATCCTTATCCTTTCACTACCTTTACATATGTTTTCCTTACGCAGACATGGACTCAGAACATTGTTTCTAGTTTCGCTCCACTAGTCCATAAATGGTTTCCTATGAATCGCCTAAACCCACAATTCAAATCTACAATAGACAATGTCTGTATGATAAAATGTGAGATTACGATTCCTGTCTATGGGCATTCAGGCCAAATGCGGACTGAATGTCAATTTCTTTGCAATTATTTCAAATTAAATGGTTTTAATTACAATCAAGAGCCAGGTGTTCAGACAACAATTTGAATGGAGAGAACACGGGGCTATCGAGTCAACAATTGTTAAGATTAGTGTTTAAGTGCGTTAGAAGTTAGAAGAGCGTAGGGACTACGGTTTTGGTGACTGGGCGACTCTTGTTGTGAGAAGGCTCCATGGAACCCCGCCTTCAATCAGATGGAATTAGTTGTTAGCGTTTTCCATCTGAATTCCTTCTTTCTCCAACTTGTTTTTGTTTTAAGTGCCGCCTAATGTTTGATCCTTTTGGGTTTTTGTTTTTAGAACTTGATGGATGACTGCACTTTGGGGTTTGGTTCAGGGATTTGGTGACGTTGAGGACACTGTTCTTAGTCCGTCCAACAACAATCCAACCAAGCAAGCGCTTTCGTAACAATTATAAGCAATAAAAGACGGAGAGACGAGAGGCTCATTGTCCCCATCCCATCCCCAAAACCCTTTTTTCCTCCAAGACGTTATTACTTAGCCATGTCGATTGTCGTGTCGTGTCATGTCATGTCATTTTTATGTCCATGTCCAAATAAAAGCTGTCCCCACAACACCATGTAACGCCTGACTTGGGTTATTGTCTCCGTAGTTTTGACATAATGGCGCCTAATGAAATCAGTTTCAGTCATCATCCCTCCATCTCCTCTGCCCAAAATGAAAAAACAAAAGACTTCTCTTCTTCTGACCAATAATCCTATCTCTCCCCATAATCCGGTTTTCTCCACCGCTTCGGTAATGTCGGTGAGTTTATATTACCTCGTATGGACTTGGGAGCGGAATACCAAGTAGGCCAAGAAATACGTCAAGATGGATTCATTGGCGCCAATACTTATGTCGTAAAATTGTTACTAAGCTAAAGCTCCAGTTCCCAATCCACCCTCAAATTTCTCAAGACTAAAGAGATGACCCGTAGAACCTACCAACATACAAGCCCAAACCCACTAATGGATTCGGAAATACCCAATTATTTCCAGACCAATGTTTAGGAGTCAAAATTGAGGACATTTCGAAGTAATTGAGTAACATTGTTCTTTAATTAAGGTCATTTCATTAAAATTGATCGTCTAGACAAAAAACGAATTAATCCAGTTAATTATTTCTTCCAACTTGAATCATTCATGAAAGCAATTTTCAATGTCCAGCCAGAGTTTTCTGGTGCTGGACAATGCTCTGAGTACAGGTAATTTTTGCATCGTGTCAAGTAATGCCTCAGACAGAATCAGTAACAAATTTTACGACATAGTTAAAGCTCTTGTTCATCGAGTGACACTCAATACATTGTCGAGGAACTTTAGATGGAGTCCATCCATGGATGGAGGAGGCTATTCCGTACCTGCCTAGCCTAGGATTCCTTCTTTTCTGGTGTAAAAAAGAAAGGAGACAGGATCGAGTCAAGTTGCAAGTTTTTGGTTTTTGTTTTATTTTTGTTTTATTTTTTTGTGGTAGGTGGGACAATCAGGCGCCTGGTAGAGTCAAATGTCAGGACATTCCTAGGACGTTAATTGGTCTGCTCAATCATTTCCTAATAGGGGGTGGAGGAGTGAGACGACCCTCCTGCCCCAAACGCCCGTCTCCAAAATACGAACCTCAAAGCAACGGCCTAGCCTCGACCTGGACTTGAGCTGTACTTGGCCCCTGAGCGGCGGAGAGAGATAATGCTCACTCGTAAAACTCGGATTTTAACAAAATGTATTCAAGTAGAAAGAGATAGCTCTTAGTCTTAATTTAATGTGGATCCTTGTCTATTAGATCATTATGCCCGCGTCCGTCCATTCCATACTCTCCGCTCACTACCTACTTATTACTATTATCTCTCCCGGCCCTCCACTCCATTATCTCTTTACCGGCCCACAAACAGAGAGCCTATTTGGACACGGCCCTATAAACACTCCACTTCCTTTATGGCCCAATAAAAAGATGTACATTTTACACTTTAACTTTATAGCCACGAAGAGGTTTAGTCTTCGGGATCTAACTGCCTTTCAAGAGACGCCTAATTTGAATTTGAAGTATGTATACAGTATTCCTCCTCTACGGCCACATAAATAGAGTTCTTGTCTCAAACTGACATTTAGGTGACGATTGAGGACGTTTATGTCCCAGTCTTAAATATAAAAATCATATAAAACTGGGCTGTTAAGGCTAATTATAGATTCCAACCTCAGATAAACCTCTAAATATCTGGGATTCGTGGAATGAATTGTGCCCTATACGTATTTTCAATCTAAATATTAATTTCTATGTCTAATTGATAGATTTTCTTACGTTGGGATGCTTAAATTAATAGTGAGACTTTTCAATGTTCAATGTTTGTATTTCGTAGTGCTGAAACGCTCAAGGCAATTAATGTTAAACTACAGCAAAGATCGATTCCAGATCCACTGCTTTACAAAGGATTCCAGATTAAAAGTCACGTACAATCTTTAGTTATATTTTGGCATTCCTCGTCTTCCCCACATCCGTGTGTGTAATTATGATTATGCTAGTAAATGATCACTCGGACGCTTAAGTTTATGAAAATGGCTCTGGCCTACGGAGAGAAAATGCGGCAAGGCAAGAGTGACACGCCTCATTAAAAGTCCCCGTCTTCCAATAGGTATCTACTCCTATCTGTCTGTACTTGCAGCTCAAGATAAGTGTTCCTCACATTCAACTTACTTAACTAATCGAAGAATTCATAATGAGGACGATTAGTATTCAAAGGAGTGAGTGCTAATAACCATGTAAGTAACTCAGAGACGGAAGAAAATTAGAACTTTCTTGTAATGACTTGGGCAATATGATCTACACGCTGCATTATTGCTTAAATTCCAACATAAAAACATGGTTTTCAAGGTGCTGGTGGCGTTGGTGAACTTAGATTTTTTTTTTGGGTGGCCAATGGTCAAAAGTGATTTTAGTTGCAATTACCCAGATAGACAATTTAGTTTTACGATTTCTTTCAAGTTATGTGATTTGTGTTGGAACATGACATATTTTCATGTTTAACAATGCTACTCCAATTTATAATACCAATTCGTTATTGCAGCGCAAGTGCGTACTATACAATACAGGACTTTGATTCCTGAAGTGTATGTTATGTACATCCAAATGAATAGCGTAGAATCAAAATCAAATAATTTAATATTAAAAAATATTCCTAGCTAATATATGTAGGTATACGTTTTTCATGTTTGTAAAGTATAGCGTAACTACAAAAAAATTAAATGTTGTGGCTGTCGGCGAAACGGGGTAGATAAGGAACAGAAACACGAAGCATTTATGTTAAAGTGTAATTGCATCTCTAATTTAATGTGGAACATAATACTTAAAATTATAATTTCCCTATTACTTTCGGTAATATATTGAAGGCGAGTCTTCGCTCTCTTCTAGTTGTGGTTTTCTGGGGTGTAATAATGAAAAAGTAGTTTTCACATTATTTTCCTCCGCCCAATAATAACAATATTTCATATGCTACAAAGTTTTAAGGAATATCCAAAAAACTTTTCATCAAGAGCTACTTTGAAAACTTCTAATCCTTCTCAAACCACCAATTATTTTCGACTCTGTTCACTTACTTGCTGCATCTGCATTGGAAATTCCAATGAGTCAAATTGTAATAATTCCATTTCGTCGAGAACATAAACGATTTTAAGTACTTTAATAAAGCCGTTCAGTTTCTTAAGCAGAAACGTTGTACGTTGTAATTAAGAGTCATTTAGGTTTAGTATTTTCAGCTGGGAAACTTTGGAAGGAATATGAGGGTGAAGCAGGTGATGACTGATGTGATTAACAGTTTTAAAACCGTTGGTTTATATTTCGGGTACACGGAGGTTCCATGGAAAGGAACAAGGCTTCAGTAAGCTATTCGTTATGAAGTCGGATTAAGTTTCTGAAAATTATAGGTTTTTGGATTTGTGGGTTTCACCCTCAAATACACTTTATGAGACGAAATCACGAACCCCGTATGTTGAAAGCAATATTCACTCGCATAATAAGATTTTCTCGGATTTTGTTTCATAGTTTTACAGAATGGCGCCTTTGGTTAATTAAACGCTTTTGATAACAGTCGTCGTTAAAATTACAATTTTAAACTACGATTTGCAACTGTTGGGTTTCCAATAATCCTTGCCTGAAATTGAAAAAAAGCTAACAGTACTGAATTAGCATACGTGTAGGCTGAACCAGATCAAGGTATTACAATTACTGTATATCATACTGAACGGTATATCAGTGTAATAAAATCACAAAACTGTAACAACTATTACTTTGCTATTAAAACACATTATAGGACAATGCAATATTCCGGTTATGGATAGGGTCAACGCCAAAAGTTGCTAAGATTCCGTTTGGATTTTGGGATGTGTATCACGAAACAATTAATCAAGAAGACCTGTCCAATCATAAATGTTCAGCAATGGCGGCCCAACCCTCATTCATTGTGTAGTTGTGCAGAACAGGCATGGGCGGGTGACATGGAATGTAAAGATTCAAGAGTCTGTGCAATTTACATGCAACAACGAAACAAGAACCATTACAATTTGTACAGTATATGATCCAGCCCAGGTGAACCAGACCAGACGCTATACCTCATACTGCTCATATACCTTACAAATACTCAAAGGAGTGGATTTGGTCGTTGACCAGCCAGTTTTTTTAAGGAGTCTCTACTCGTTTTGCAATCAATATGTAGATTTTTTTGTTCATTTTCCCTGAACAACATGTAAAGCACAGGTAGGGACATAATAGCACTTTGCGTTAACACGTAATTCAATTGTGTGGATTCGAATCTGGTGTGCACAAAAGGGGTTTACATGGACAGCAGATTTTTTTGTTCTGAGTCTATGTTCAGGAAGAACCAAAGTGAGCAATCTCACCCAGCATGACTATATGTTTTGGAATAGTTAGAAGTCAGGTTATTTTAATGCAAAGTGAGTTTTGGGCTTGGCTGAGAATCAAGGAAGGAATTATTGATGTGCTCGAACAATAGTCCTCCAACCTAGACCGTTGAAGTTTATAGACATACACCTGTGGTTTTTACGGCGGCGTATTATTACCCTAGCCTCACTTTAGCTCTTTTCCTTTTCGGAGATTTTAGTATTCCACTTACATCCTTCCCCGCCAATGCTCACTAACACTTCTCAAGCTGAGGGAAATGTAAATAAAAACCGGATTCAGGATTCTTCGTTTCTCAAAAATTGTCAACGAGATCACACGGGTCACTTCTCACTTCATTCCCTGACAACATACTGTATACACAGTCAACGTCAACCAGTTTTTCAACGCTGAACATGTTTTAGTTTAGTTAACTTTATGGAAGCTTTTCTAAAGCAGTTATACCAAGCGAATCGTATTGGATAGAAAGAAACTCGCTAGACAGCAGCTTATGCCCAGAAGGGTTATAATATAAGTTATAACCTATCTTGAAAACAATATGTGTGTTTCATACATAACGCGAAATAACGCGTAGGTACATTGGATATTGTGGACAGACAGACGGCAGGGATCATACACCATAAGACCCTTCCGGTCTAAATGATTGAAATCCAAATAGGTATCAATTCTCAACTTATCATAACGAGATGCTGATATACATAAAAAAATATTGGAAGCATTTGCTGAAAATCTAGCATCTTTGTGCATGAAATTCAAATGGGATTCGGAGATCCCGTTTTCATGGGATTGAGTGCTGTTTCTCGTGATAGCATTGGAAGGAACAGCTTCGTCAATGCCATTAGTCACACAGAATCAAGTCTCTAAAAGTAGCAGTATATAATGTAATGTATTGGTGAGAAGGAAACGGGAGTGAGACCTAATTGAAAAGCCGTTTGAGCTAATGTTCCCTAATATAATGAATGAGTGTGCGATCTTAATGGGTTCAGCTTGACTGGAGAAAGCGGAGCGAGGGGCTCACGCTAAGCGTATAATTGTATAAATGTGGATTTCCACTAAAAGTGGAGGAAGAGCTATATTGATTCTTCCGTTTTTCCCACCCGGATTAGGGATTAGGCCAGATTAGTTTCCAACACCACTTTACAATATTAAATATTCATTTTCCCATTCTGTTGAATGTCCTCACCAAATCCTCACTCACACCCAAAAGAGGGATCCATTGAAATCAACCCACCTTCTTGTTCAAATTAAACTAAAAGGGAAAATAAATGTATATTCTTACTTCCTCGGACCTCCAGGGAAGTACAATAGAGTCCCAAGTAAGGAGTGAGTTAGTGTCCGTCATTATACGAGCGGATTACCATTATTATGGAAATCTTGGACTTTACATGGTTTTGCGGTTGGGAGGATGGATGTCAAATGTCAAAAAAGGTGTCAATCACACCGTCATCTTTGCTCATGCCCAGGTGCAAGTAGAAACAGAACACAGAAAACTAACCGTAACAATAGAGCACAGCGAATGCTGGCTTTGACTTCACGTGATTAAGGACGACTAACCTTTCCGTTCAACCGCACAGATGTTTAACGAAAGAACCGACAATGATTCCGCCCATGTTCCGGTGATGACACTGCACTGACTGACTGACTGACGACCAGATAACGTAGGTATGTTTAGTTCAGAACCGAAATACCGCTAAAACGGGTCACTCACACGTGTTAGTTTTCTTGAATTGAAATTGTAACTACATAGTTTAGGAAGGTATAACGATTAGGTACCTCCCATAAGCGGATGCAAATATGATTTGTCGCTATTTGGATTCATTCTTCATTCGAATATGAATTGAGCAAGATTAGCCGTGATTGGACTCTGAGCGCTTCATCGTTCACTGGCCTAAATCATTCTGCTACTGAAGGAAGGCTATCGTTTTTAATAAATTGCACTATGCTATATATGCTTTTGATTTACTTGTTCGATTTGCCATAAAACCTTGTTTTCATATGTAAAATTCAATCGGATTAATTCCCTAAAATCATTTAAATCCAAGGTTCCGCAGTACAAAAAATACAGCAGACACGGGATTAACAAATAAGCATAAAATGTCTAGAAATTGTCAAAAAAAGTTAAGATGATGAAACAGCTTTCTCGAAACGCGTGGTTGTGGTTGATGGGTACAGCCTGAGGTACAGCTGCATCAATATCGGAAATTGAAATTGAAAGACTCTTTTTTCTTGGGGTTATGCTGGTTTGAATGGAAGAATTTAAGGTAGCTATATAAGTTTTCATTTTCAAAAATCTAACAATGAAATTGGATATAGTTTGAGGTGAGTTTGTTTTTCCTCATTTATCATAGTTATTGGCAAATGGGCTTGTTTATTTTCCCTCCTTGCCCTTCCTTTTGGACATTTTATGAATGAACATTTCCTAGAGTCGTCGTAGTATGTTGCAGTAGCATTGTACTTGAACCGTCCATTACTCCACTATGTATGACATATTTATTTAGATCGAGGTGAATTGGCCGGAAAAAATCTCTGAAAAGAACGAATGCAGTACAATTTCCTCCTTTGAAGGAGACATGGTGTGAATGAATGTAAAAGGTGTATTGGGGGGATGGAAGAACACTTTTCCGTGGCGTGGCCAAAGACCGGAGAGTATTTAGACCTCTATTTTCCCAAATATTGACATCAAAAAGTTGTTTCTCCCCCAAGGTGTGAGGTCAGGTCAACCTTGTCCACGCAGAACTGTGTCTAAAAATTTATACATTGTGTGGGTGCAAAAAAAGGACGTCTCTGTGGCATTCATTGAAAAGGGAACTTTTTCTGGGGGATGGATGGTGTCTTGGCTTTTGCATTATTGTATGGCTCAGAATGGGTCGTCCCAAGACGATTTGGTAAGAATGCACCCAGAATAGCGGATTGTTGTCCGGAACAAAGTATGGGGAGGGAATTGGAAGAGAATCAAACTCGGTATGGGGTGGT
Source organism: Ceratophysella denticulata (assembly GCA_034694925.1). NCBI lineage: Eukaryota > Metazoa > Arthropoda > Collembola > Poduromorpha > Hypogastruridae > Ceratophysella > Ceratophysella denticulata. Next base: position 13,427 of record JAQFYT010001060.1, read on the forward strand.
TGTATGGCTCGTAGTGGTCATGGGTCTAAGTAAGTTCTCGTTCTTCTGAGCCCTGACCAATTTGAACTGAAAAGAAGACTGACTCCGTGGAATTTCCAGTGCAGGAATGTATGGGGAAGGAATTGGGACAGTTTTCAATGATTTCAAATTCAAAACGACCTTTCAGGAAAGTCATACACATACCTATGTATGTATCCTGTAAGGTAAAATGCTATTTAGGTTGTGGGTTTCTATTGGTTTTGTATACCTAAGTATAATTCTTCTGACTTCTGTTCTGCTGATGGATAGAGTCGTTCCTCATTCACTTGCTCAGGCTTCGATTTGACATGTATACGGAAACGCAGCAGGGAGACTTCCGACGACTGACTGAAAAAGGGAAACTTATTTGAGGAGCCCTATCGACCGTGAGAAATTGTATTTGACATTCAGACGCGTGTGGTTTACCCTTGTTACCAACATATTTTGTATTACTAAACCTGGTATTAGACATGGGACATGAAAAATTGAAGGTCCCACAATCCGTAAATTGTAATGACTAAATATTAATGTTTAGATTCTGATGACCTAGTAGTATTGAAGTATATGAGCAATGTGTGTATTTCCAAAAAAGCATGTATCGTCTGTCAGCTCTGCTTACAGCATCTATGGAAAACAATTATATTTCGGAATTACGGTAAATGTTCAAAAATGTTCGTTTTCCATGGGTGGATTGTTGCGAAATGAGAAATTTCTGCGAACTTGCACGGCGCATCAGCGCAGCGGTAGATTGGAAATTGGAAAACGAGAGCGAGATATTGTTGTGTTGTGAGATTAGCTTCCAGTTCGACGATTAATTGCTGTTTTCTCATATTATTCACCATTTTAATTTACAAAGTCATAAATTCAAAGGTGACCCTGCTCTGAGATTGTGTGTCTACAATAAGCTACTGCTTCACCGATTCCTGCAAAACATGAACGTAAAAAGCGTCAAAAGGAGGACTCAGATTTCAAGAGTCAAGAAATCCAAGCGCGGTTCCGTCATTCCGCGGTCCCACAAATGGTCTCGTAGAATAAAGAATTTGCGAGCAAATGGCTTTACTCATTCACTGGTGGTGAAGGAATCCCAAGTCAGCGGGAGTGGCTTATTTACACGAGAATCTATTCACAAAGATGAAATAATCATCGAATACACCGGGCAGGTATGCAATAGTTTAATTGAGTTGAGTAGGTGTTAATTATTGCTGTTCATTAAAGTATTACACTGTGTGGTGATAGACGAACACCTGATTGTTGTTTTATGCATTTTTTTAGCGGATCACGCCGGAGGAGTCCATTAGAATGGAAGTTATTTATCTGGCGTATAGAAATGCTCGCTTCGGCACGACTCCTGGCCCGAGTCCCTCCTATTTTGCTGCTTTGGATGACAATACTGTACTGGACGGCACTAATACGGGCAATGTAGCTAAGTACATTAATCATGCATGTGAGGTAAGTTGAATTATAAAGTACTTCATTGCTGTATTCTTACTTAAGGTATCTTTGATAATAACTTCTTTTCATTGTAATTAATAGAAGTTGCGTAACGTTTAAGGTACTACTCCATAACAGGTGCGTTTTGACTGTTTCATAGCCAAACTGCATTATGGAAACACTGGATGTGGAGGGTGAAGGACTAGTACTTGTGATAAGTGCACTTCGCGACATAAGAGCTGACGAAGAATTGACCACGGACTACGGCTTTACTCCAGCAGAATTCCCGGAGGTTAACGACGTTTGTTCCTGTGGTGGACGGAGTTGCCGGGGTTTCATTAACTCTACGACGACTTCCTCAACTGATTCTGAGACAGAATTCTGAACATTGAGCCTGACACCTACGACGTATTCTGAGCAAAATTAGTTTGTAAATTCCGAATTTGCATTTAAACCAAATGATTCTTGTGGGACTATCCACGTCGTCTCTCCGTCCATCAGCAGATTAAGATGTACGAGCGTTACAACACGCAGTACATTAGGTAGAATCAATGCGCAATAGAAACAGTCAAGATACACGTTTTTATATAAAAAAAAAATCTGCAGAGCATTTCAAATCTATATTGAAATCAGTTTGTTTGAGAATCAAACTTGCAGTGCGATTTAAAATACAATGAAGGTTTCGTCTTTATTTGCTTATGCGTTTTTCTGAATCCGCTGAACCCATGAATAAATATGCTTAGTAGATGGTGGTGTTAGCAATGTTGAACATGATGGCTACACGGAGAGACGAGGTGTGAGACATGAATAGACGGTGTTGGTGTAAGTACTAGGGAGAGAGGTGACAGTGATGTGAGTACGGAGGATGAGGAATCAGGTGTTCGTTCTGTTTTGAATTGTATAGAGAGCAAAACCTGGGGAAGTTTTTCACGGTGTGGGGCAATATCGTTGAGGATTTGAGAATATAAGTGAAGCCCAAGCCCTCCTTGTTTGCACTTTTTCCGTTCAGCCGTTCATAATCTGATTACCTCAACCTCATTTGTCACATCTCATGACTCCCAAATCCTCTTTTTCTTTACTGCCCATTGTGCTCCTGGACGGAGGAGCTACCTTTTCCCAAATACCATCTTTGGTAAACAATATAATGCCTATAGATAATGTGAGACCCTTCAAGGAACAATGGGAAAGACGGCCTCCCGATTTGCTCAAATGTACTCAAAAGAAATCTGACAGTCTCCAACCCTGTCGTAGTGTCTCATTAGACCTAGTGCTAATTTGTCTTGTTTCACAGGTTTACTATTCAAGACCCCTTGTCGATGCGTGCGGAGAGATTGGGTTTCTCAGAGGTATCATGCTTCAAATTATAGCTCAACACAATGATTTTACTTCGGATACAGCAAAGGAATCTCAACTTGTAACCTCAATTTCAATGATGGATAATCGTTATCGTGAAGTGCAAATGTATCCTGTTTTCGTTTTTCAGAACAAACTTCGTCTGAGACACAGCTCTTTTAATGAATTTGAGTTACCTAAATAGTCCAATTTTTTTTCCTGAAACTATAAAATGTCAGTATTTTGAACAATACATATTTAGTATTAAGTAAGTAATTAGTAAGTGAGATTAGTAATGTATAATTTTCTAGTTTTCAGTCATAAATGCCAACATTTAAATTGAAAGATGTTCTGTTCATGTTTACATAATTGACTAATTGTAAGTATTTCAAGGAATAAGTACCACCGACTTATTGTTTAACATGTCTACGGCATAGATGACTAACGCCAGTTGGTGTACCTCGTCTATCGCTTGTTTCTAAAATCACTGCCTTGAGTTTTACTACACATAAAATTACGAAAGGACACGCAGACCCTTTCAGTTAATATCATTTGCCTGATTGGGCGGTTAGATATTAGATTCTGATTTCTGATGCAATTTCTAGGATTTCGTTGTTATTACAATGCCAATACGTTACAATTCTGAATAAAATCAAATGTTTGTGATGTTCTAAAATCGTTTTAATGTAAACTCATTCATCATCGCTGTAAGTTGTTGTTTTGCGTCCTGTCGGAGTAGTAAATTTGTATATTTAAACATGTATTGAATTATTGTTCAATCTGTGACTATTTTTAGATTTCTTAAAGGCCATAATATTTGCTTAGCTCAGCCTTTTGCCTGTGACAGAATCCCTGTCTGTCTCACGATAGGACCCGAAGCACAGCCGGCTATTGTAAATTGTAAACCGTAACGAGCTTATATCCTGTGCGAATGAAATGTCCGTTGGTGGCAATCAACAGTAAAAGACTAATCCGCCCCGTGAATGAAGTACCAGGGTGAGAAAAGGAAACTAATCAGTGTTCTTTTCCTCATCCTGATCCTATTTCGGGCCGAAGCATCAGCGGGTTTACCGGTACAAATCTGTCCACATGTTTTGCATCCTGTAAGAGCATCAATGACGCCAGGGCTTTTTATCCCCAAAACTACTTAATGACGAGAGTGAGAAAACGGAGTTTTAATCCCTTTATACGTGTCTGAGGATAAGTTGACATGCCTAATAGGGATTGAGCTGGCTTTAACTTGAATATTGGGATAAATAAATCCGTATATCTGTTTGACATGTATGGCAAAGTCGGACAGAGCACCCCTCAAACTATTGTCAACTTTTTCTCTGTTGGTCCGTACACGGACTATATTTTGATTCTAATGCCAATATCCCAACAATGTACGAGGGACAAAAAAGTTCAGTGAGGATCTCTTTTTTTCTTACCACACCTGGATACACAATTCCAGTTTTATTTTATGTTTTTTTTTTTCATTTTGGCATTCAGCTGATCCTTCTATTGACCATTTAATGCGGAATGAATGGAGAGAGGCTTCTCTTTCCACTCTTTCAATTGAAAGGGGGACCGAGGAGGGATCAATGGGATATGACACGACACAAACATGGGACATGCTCCGGTCCCTGTACTCCGTCCTGTCTCCTACAGACCTGGTTACATGGATTTAGTGTCCGTGACCATGATGGATTTGAAGCGTTGGGCCAGGGCTCTTTCCAACAAGCACCCTCTCACCCTCCACATTAACATAATATTATAAACTATGTTTTACGCCGGTTAGCATGAGTCTGATGCGAAAATTGGAGAGATTACATATCGTAATTATGAAAACTAGGCATTTAGTGCCTTATCCTTGTCCTCGAATATAGTTTCATCTGTGCTGCCAAGGCCATGTCCTATCCTGCAGAGGATAAAATCATCATGTTTTTAATAAAATTGTGAATTAGGTATAAATAAATATATGTATGTAGTTAGATATTAAACATTTCCCTTGGAGTAAGGTATGCATGCGGTGCTATTTTAATGTAATTAATGGTATAGTAGGAATGGATTTGTGTATGCATACATACTGTCTCATTGCATACGTTGTTGGTTGCAGGTGAAATCAAATTATAAAGTTGTAACTAACTGTAGCGTTTTCCTCAACCAGTTAGCAAAACTTGATGAGGTCTGTATCCCTCTATGAACATATTGTACAGATTTTTTGTGAGAACGTTGGCACTGCAGCGGGTAGGTGGTGCATCGTACACAGCGAGTGGAGCGGAGCGGAGGTGGAAGCAATTACTTACGGATGGTATGCACTACTGATATTATGTAGTACAATTGAAGGGGCACTCAGAATAATGAATTAGCACTGAAAATCATGAACTGACGCTAAGTCGAACCTAACATAAAATAAGCAAGTATTAAGTAGACGCAGTTCCCATGATTCCCAATATCGTCGGGTTGACCTGACCTGCCATCCATCGCGAATAGAAAAATGGTTGTCCGGTGGGCGTAATTTCTTTTTCTGACTGTTTCAGCAAAAAATACCACAGGTCGGCATATCTGAAACGCATTCTATAAGGTTAGGTTAGGTTTT
>JAQFYT010001061.1:0-18783 GCA_034694925.1 Ceratophysella denticulata
TCTCTTTTGTCCTTCCGGTGTTTTGTTAAAATATTTACTTACCGATGCTGTAGGGTTGAATCCAGACTGCTCAACTCCTCCGGACCCGCTCGGTCTTCTGAAACTCCCAATGTTCGGCACCATGCTGTGACCTGTGGTCATTATTTCCTGTGATGACGGCTTTACCAGCGGCGGGTTCGGATTATGACTAGCACCGTGATGAGGGGCTACAGGTGATGAGAATTGTTGACCTTGAGAAAGAAATACGCCTTGACTCTGATTTCCCTGCGGATATGAATTCATCGATATACTGAAAACACGCCCAGCATCTTTTTCGATTTGACCAACAAGATGAATTGGACCGCTTGAAGTTGGAGTTTGAATATGGGATTGGTGCCGAACAGAACCCTGACTGATTTGTTGCTGTCGCATCATCATCTCTCTTCTTAGATGTTCTTCTCTATTCCGCTGAGCTAACTTTTGAATGAGGAGCGTTCTCTGTTGATGATCCATTAAAGCCCATTGCTGCTTGATCTGCGGGTCACTTTGTATCTGGCGAATTATTTCGAATTGCTGCTGCTGAGTCCATTGAAGGGCGTTACCTGGTCTCAAGCCAACTTGTGTAGAATTCCTTATCATCATTGTTGTATGCATCTTTCCAGGTGTCACTTCAACACCTTGAAGCCTCTGATGACCAGGCTGATCATTATTTGAAACAGTGGATATCGGAGCTCCTGGAAATCTCTTTATGGAGCTTGATTGTTGCTGTTCAACGCTAGGCGAATCAGTTGTAAACCCTTTATTGGGTTGAAGAACATGTGAAGGAACACCAGAATATTGAACAGGTTCGGGTAATTGTGCGGGCTTCGCGTTTTTGTCCCCGAGTTGAGGTGCAGCGGTTGGTGTGGGCGACACATTTGCATTGTACGACGAACGTGACTCCAAGCGTGAGCTCATTGCCTCCTTCGCATTAGAGAGCAAGAGTTGAGGATCATAAACTTGAACTTCCAATTGTCTTCCTGCTTGAACAGAATCAAAGATCCAGTCTGGACTTACAATTGCGATTTTCTTTTCCTGAGCCACTTCAAACTTTCTACCCGAGCATCGGTTGGTTACCAAGTGCGTACAGTTGGCCCCCAGTGCCTTAGCAAATGTACCCCCGTGGTAACTGACCATTGCAGAAATACTTTTAATGTCGTTTCCGTAAATAGATGATGTTGTAATAACAACAGATGAAAACAACTGTTTGATCTCGCCACTGAATCCAAGAGTCCTGAAAGCAAAAATATTCTTTTCAATTATTATGGCAATGTAATAAGAATCATTGTACTGGAGAATGATTCCTAACACTCCTCGCAATTTATAAAAACTTCTTTCCTTAGGGTTAACATATAAAAAAGAATCTGTCATGAAGAAGCTTAATTCTGGATGGATGACGCAAGTTTAAGTGCAGGGCTGGGGTCAGCTCCAGAAAATTGCCGCGCGGAACGTGATTGGAAAGTTACACTTTGAGTGCTTCCATCCCAAGCCTACCTTACGTTGGCCTACCTCATTTTGAGAGTAATATAACACAGGTTAGATTAGGTTCTAAAAAGTCAGATTATACTTGCTTAGGGTTAGTACATAAAGCGTCCTTCTGAATCCTAATAATAATAACCAAACCAAAGTAATGCGGATCTCAAGCTGCAGGAGTCCAATAACTCGGGGTTGTGGTTGTAATATATATATCGTGACGGAGACTGTGACCGTGAATGGGCAATTTTTTTTAAAACGAGAAGGATGAGGATGAGAGGAAAAATTGGAGAGCAGAGGTCTATGCTCTTCTATGGTACGGCTGAGGAGAAGAGAAAGGAGAAAGTATGTATGTATAATATTTGACTTTACTCATGGTCAATGTTCATGGATTTACCGCATGTTCCAAAAGTCACAGACACCCTTTGTTTGTTTTTTCCAGGGTAATTACACTGTTTGTTTGTTGTTTGCCCTCCCCGTTCTATAGGGTAGTGTCACTTGCTCATTTTTAGCCTACAAGTCCAGAACCGTCCCACGGGACGGTTGTTTGGTGATTTCCCCGGTTACCTTGCGCAACAGAAAATCTCTGAATTAAATTAGATTATATTTTGTATCGTTTTGCATACTTCTGCCACTGCTGACGATTAAAAATATTAACGTTGCTAAGCCAATATGTAGAAGAACAAACAACCGTCCCGTGGACCGGTTCCAGGAAAGTGAGCAAGTGACACTACCCTATAGAACGGGGAGGGCAAACAACAAACAGTGGATCGAACCTGGACAAAACCCAACTAAATTTTAATAAATACGGTTAAATAAAATTTACGTAATTTAAAAAATTAAATCGGCATTTAGTGTGTCTTGGAAACCATTACCTAATTTGACACTAGTTTTACCCGATTGTGCGGTCACGAAAAAGTAACCACTCAATGTGCCTGGTGGCTGGTGACCTCCAACTAGTAACCGCTAAAATATTTCAATTCAATTGTGGCTACCAAATAGAAACAACCGTAAAATGCTACCGTCTAATTGTCACCGCTCCAATATTGCTTCTTTATTCACGTCGATAAAATTTTACAAATTACCACCCAATTATCACCACCGATTTGCCATCGTGGAACTGTCGGCGAATCTTTTAGAAGTTGAAGCGGTGAAGGTTCCCATTTCCATGTCATTCCGTCTAAAATTCAACTCTGTGAGAGAAAGTTTGTGTGTGCTGGCTTTCTTTTTTTTCTGTGCTTTCTCTGGTGAAAGGAGGATAGGATGACAGGAAGTTTCAGCACGGGCTTCTGACTTGACGTGAGCTCTCTTGTCTCTCCCAAATAACTCCGTTTTCATTTTAAGCCCAAATTCATCTATCTCTCAACAAATCCTTCGAGTCGGCTCTGCTTCTACGACTGCCTACCGCTATCCTCGAATTTTAGTCTAAGCTCCGGAGATCTCAATTCATTTCAGCATCAGCATGCATACGAACTTCTGTCTTGTAACTTGCAATTGTTCGTTTGTTACCTACATAACCAAAACCATAAATCAGGTTTACATTTCTTCTGCTTTGCTTAGATCTACGCAAATATTATTTTTTTATGAATATCTCTGCCATCCAAAATTTTTCTATAAAATCAGTCAAAGGGCAGATTTGAAAATCGTAGATTCGATGGACCGGTCGGTTCTTGTGGCTGTCTGTTCAGTAAGTGGTGATGGTGATATCCCATTCAAGCGGAATTCAATGTGAGCTTACTTTATTACTTCAGGAACTATAAGTACCTATCTAATTGAATACGTAACTGCTTTCATATTCAACTCGAACCCTTGTACTTGTATGCAATTGTGTGCGCGCTTATGAAGGAAGGCACATCGGATGAAATATAAATTGAATACAGAATCTATTTCAGCCTGTATCAAAGCTAACATGATGGTGGTTTAAGATAAGAAATTTCCGGCTTGAATGTACCGTGTACCTTGTATATAGCTACACTCTCGGGGATCTTGCATCTTCCTGGCTTCTACAATAACAACATGTAGACACACAAGAATCATCATAGCGAAAGTCAAAGCTAAGCTAAAGCTTCCAGGCTTGGGAGAAAGTAAACTAATCAATACTATTACAATCATAGTAGAATATTGGAATTATGGACCATTTCGTATTCGGCAATTTAGTTCGAGTAAAATGGGATTATGAATTACAGCGAGCTTACATGCAATTACGGCTGCAGTCGGTAAATATTTCAAAGTCGGGACAGTTCAAAATGATACCATTCGGCTACTAGCTGGATCTCGAGGACAATTTAACAGTTCCATTTTTTAGATTGAACTAAGGTAAATTGTCCCGATACCTTCGTTTCAAAACCATCAAGAACTCCGGCATCTTCCCAGAAGAGACTTCCCATATAAAATATACTTTAGAGGGCGGCATTGGAAGCCAAGAAGAGACTCATTTCTTATCATATCACCTTCTGTCATCCAAAACACTAATATGACTGCCAAAGTTTCTTCTCTTCCGATATTCTCTCCAAGATCATCTCGAAAACCTCGAGTGTAATATGTAAAATGTAAAAATATTGACTTTCCTAGTCCTACACTACGACTCAAAATCTCCGAGACCCCCATGCCTTGTCTTCCACAATTTAATATTTTTGTACGATGTATATGTGTGCCTTCGTTTAGCATAACAAATATAATTCTGTAGCAGAGGCAAATAAAATCAATTCAATATTTTATTAGAATTTGATATTGAATTTAGATTTAGTGGCTCATTGTCAGATCACGTAAGAGATTTAACATGACCTGATCCTGATGGGCAAATGCAAAATTCAGATTACTTAAATCAAGTTTTGACAATAGTTTCAATGCCATTAAGAAATAAATGACAATCACAAATTAATAAATTGAAGTTTTAATTTTAAAAAAGTTGAGCCTCCGTAATGTAGGTACTGGTGGCATATTTCGATGCATTGAGAAAATAGAATATGTGTTAGAAATGAAGACTTTTGCATCGAGAAATGAAATTGCCCTATAATCTATAATTCTATAGATTAGGTTACTTGGTGGTATTTCAAAATGCCAACCTTACCTGTAGAATGGATCAACCTTATCCGCCAACGTTTTGACCTAACCCAACCTAACCTAACTTGACTAAAATTAGATTTCCTAACCTAACCTAACATGTAGACGGGATCAATCTCATCCACCAACGCTTGAACCTAACCTAACCTGAATAAAATCAGATGTACTGCGTTTGCAGACTTATTGCAGAATTCCATTTCTTATTGCAAAAGTATTCATTTCTAAGGCACATTCGATTTTCTCAATGCACATTTATATTATTCCCATAATGAATGGTTGTTCCAGGCGGGTACCCTTCTATCATCTATACATACAACCATTTATTCAGGCTTCCACACAAGAACGTATCGTTTAACATATCAACTCAAGATAAATTAAAGGATATAAATTTCGTTGAGTTTGGTATAATTATAAATTTAGGGATACAATAGTGGCGAGCACACATGCGGCGTTACGAGCTGGATTGCAATAGGTACTAATACGTTGAACTAGAAAAGATTGAGAGCGCGGCTCTCCAGTAACCGCCCTCAGTCCCCCACCGAAATCCTTCACAAGGGCGAGAGCTTCTTCACCGAAGGGGCCCATGGTCTCGACTCTATCATCTAAAATGTGTCTAAAATTGGTTAGATCAGGTTAGATTGTACCAGCTTGCGGACACAACCAATTCTTCATCGGGTAATTTAAATACGACTGTTTATACAGTTCGATGCTGTGCAAGTGCAAACTTTATAATAGTACCACCATTAGCCTATTTTAAACTCGATATACTCGACAGCTTCCAACGGTCAAACCCTAGAGTAAAAATATAAAGTAAAAGTCAATGTTTTCCCAAAAACCCGTGCGGAGACAGGAGTACGTAATCTGACATGAATCTCGTCTGGAAGTGTGAAACCATTTCCTGCTGAATACAATTATCCCTGTTGACTTTTGAAACAACCTTTCAAAACTTATTGAAACAAAAGGTGAATAAACAGTTTCTGAATTTTGAGTTCTGGGGGTTCGACACAAGGACCCTCTCCAGAAAGGTCCTTTAACTTTGCCTTGAGTGCATTGGGAAACCCCTATTTACCTGTACGACATTTACAAGTATATACAGCAACAGCACACTGTACAAGTAAATACATTAGGCAAACAGTCCTTGAAGCCCCGGTGGAAGTCCTAATTAGCTGCTCTCTGGAACGGAAAACATTGGAAAATTGAAAAACAGAAGGAATCACTTATGGTTTCAAAATCTTTCCTCATCTTCGTATTGTACAACTTTCAAGTTTGGCCCAAAACGGATTTCATTGAGGACGTCGAGTCGATTTTCCAATTTACAGCTTCCGTCCTCGTTTCATCAACTTTCATTCATAAAGGATACAGGCGCAGATACATACATGTATAGATTGAAAAACCATGATGCGTATATTTTGAAATTCAAACTTAAAGTTAAATTTCCAAATTGAAATTGCCGTCAAATTGATAATATGTTCGCTTAAGTTTATATGACGGCCAAACTTCAGTAGGTAGTTTGAAAATTTGGCTTGGAAAAATGAGTATACCGTAGAACAAGTTTAAATTCAAAACCTTCGTAAAAAACTCGTTTCGTACTTCAAATAATTTTTTTTGTATTTAAACGCCAAATAAATATATTTGAATTAATGAGCATCGTGTCGCCGAATGAACAGGTTCATCTCTGGACTTATCCAATAGCCTTGGGTTGCTGTGTACATGGTTCAAATTAGTAAAAACCTTAAAAACGGACCACTTTTGAATCTAAATTGACGTTTTACAAAATGGAGCATAATGCAATGTACCTCAAACCTGGAACGAACATAGGGACACCAGGCTCGTGCTTCAACTTTTTTGTACTTTAGTTTGTATACCTATTTAAAATGTCAAAAAACGCCTAATTTTCATTTTAATATTAGACAGAAAGACAAGTACATGCATGCTACATGGGTAAAGAGTTCCTATCTAATACCACAATCATCACTTACAGACATCATGACATGCCACCAAGTACAAATTGTGGAACCAAAAACAGACACAGGTCAACGAACACGGACCCACCATTTGATTGATTTTTAAAAATAGTTCAAGGTGTATACTATGCTACAAGCTAAAGCTTATGCAAACGTGAATGATCATAATCTTCTCAGCTAAAAATTGTACAAGTTTTTTTTTGAGTGGGTGACAAAAGGTTGGGGTCAACGATTCCATGTCTCGATTTTTCCAGACGAAATATGTCCAATAGTTTCAAAAAATAGATAAGATGCCTAGTGCTCGAAATCTGACCTTAATATTTGATTTTTCGTTACATTCAGGAAGGTCTTAAAAACAAAAAGACTAACAGCGCATAAGTTCAATAAATAATATATTTTTGTCTTTGATTTAGCTAAGTTAATTCATGCTTAAAGTCAGGTTAGGCTTCCAAATCCTGCGTAAAACCAGTTTATTGAGCAACATCAGTCTTTTGGACAAAAACGAACGTATATTTTTTCGTCAGCGAGATGAAATTCAACTCTGACGCTATATGTGACCAATTGTATGCCTACTTTTATGAAATATACAAGCGTATTTTTCTGAATGAAAGTCTCAAGTTCCAGACTGGAAAAATTCTAAATGAAGTCTGAAAAATTGAGCCTTGAAGATCTGAATGTAAGGGATTGTTGTAAAAGCGTCCCCAAAACTCCAGGGTGTTTTGATCACTTGGCTGGCCTAGTGGATGTGGCGACAGAGATAAGACTAACTGCCGTGTTTGCTTGTATATTCCATTCTGTACTGCCCTCGACCAAAAACAATGGTGAGTGACAGACACACTGAACCTGCTCCCTGATTAGTATTCAGGTGACACAAGGGCATACCCAGGCAGGGCACACGGAGACGACGTACTTATCATTTCATAATTCATAACGAAAGGCACAGAAAATCGTTCACAGAGTCGTTCGCGGTTGATTGGGCCTCGCTCATTTTGACCCATGAATGTCCAAACGTACCTTTCGTAAATGACATTTGACGTTCAATACATATGAAATCTCACAAAATTTCCGCTAAGCCTAACCCAACATAGTTTTTTTATTTTCACTTACCTAGCGTAACACAAACCTGAATTATGTCACCATTGCAAGTTATAAATATTCCGTGGACCAAACCACGTAGCATCAAGGTATTGACGCTCTGATTAAAGTAACAATACACTCACATACGTTGACGCTGACGCGGATGACTGGGTTGACAGACTAGGATCGTACATTGACAACAGGACGTGTATGACTATGTCCTAGATCGCTATTAGAATAATATTCATGGAATTTTGAAAAGAATAGAGCCAAATTTTCGTATCCAATTTTACTGCCTTGATTTGCCGTACGCTCAAAAATTGTATATATTAAATTAAAAATGAATAATTTGAAAAATTTACAGGTAGAAAGATCTTCCTTGAATTTGATTTACAAGTTCTTGAAGCGCTACCACATATTTTAAGTATCCATACGGCCTGGCGTTGACAGACCCCTATTGTCTTTCACCTTCGAGAGTGAACTAATCTGCCTAATAACTCCGTAGACGAAGTGCACCTAATGCCAGTATAGCTATTAGGTAGGTGTATATGGGGTGGGTATATGGTGCTGGATGAATGACAGGAAACTACCAGGTAAACGTCTTTAATGGTGATTTTGGTTTTCTTAATAAACTACTAAAACCACCAATCGGACCCACTTCCAACTTCAGTTAGTGAACTTAGGTTGAACTTGGTGGAAGGTCCTGTGACACAGTTAGAAGCTGTTCAGATATTTGATTGTAGCGCATTTAATATCTGAGTAAATAGCAAAAATTAACAGTTCAACATTAGTGGCCAATCTTGTGCGTTAAAATTTTAAATTGCCATATATCGGGCGATAAGCAACCTAAAAACTTTTCACGGGTCGTAAGCTGTAAGGGGTAAGTACCTTGATACGTAGAGTTGTAAGCATTATTTTCATATTGGCATTGTGCTACTCGTATCTACTCGGCTAAAGGTCATTTCTTGTATATAGTAAAATCGGTTGTAATGCAGCAAAAGGTCAGAGCCCCATAAATCAGTCACAAGTTCAGGCTTGTCCTTCTATTCTTCGGCATTTTACACCTGGAATATCGTTGGAATATCCGATGTGCCCTATTCCGTGACAAAGGCGCACAAGTTCACCAAGGGCCCCGGTGCAATACATATCTAGATATTTTACTGTACCTAGATATACAAGAAAATGCTGCAAGTTTAAATATAAAAATGCTTCGATTTTTTAAACCATACATACTCATATGTACTACGATTTGAATCCAAGCGTAAAAGCATGTAAAATGTAAATGTTGTTTACTGTTTACCCTTGGACACGTGCAGTGGTCAGTTTTATGAGTACCTAACTCCAGGTATACCTGTCGGATCAGACTATTTGTCGGCATCAAAACAATAGCCATGACCTGGTCAACTCTGGCATGGATCCAGGAAACGTGTATAAAACATGAATTGTCAAACAAGGAAGACCGCTGTTAAATTTCTCTATTGTTATTTGTCACTCTGTACAGGTACACGGAGTCGAACGCTTTGACTTTCCGCCGAGGATCCAGGAATACCATCACAATGTGTGACCTGCCCGAGGCCAGTAGTGATTTCCCGAGTCAGCAAGGCCCAGTACCACCAGCCCTGAGTCCGCTCAAGGCCTCCCCAGTACCATTTCCCGAGCCGAACATTGGAAACGTGACTCAGAATCAGAATCATCACATAGGCGGGATCTACTGTGATTCAACATCAAACCGCGGCGGATTGGAACCGTCCCAGCAACAACCGGAACCGGAAATGGTACCGAATTTCGGGGATTATTCTCCGATATCCGGCTACGCTCAGGGATTGTTGGCTTCGAACGGGCAAGGTTTGAGCTGGGAATCGCATGTGCAACAGCAGCAGCAGGGTCAAGAATCCATTTTGGTGGCGGCTGCAGCCAAAGCAGAGCTTTTGGATCATCAAGGCTATTTGCCCATATTCGCGGCGGGACCGTCACCTGGGGAAGGTCAAGGTGTATCTGGAGATCAGCAAGATGAAGCCATGTACTCGGCTTGGATTGGGCAAAATTCCCATGCCCAGCATCCAGTTCCCATGGATCAGAAGACCCAGCAACAGCCGACTTCATCGTCTTCACATGGTATGAAATTTTTTTGTACACGTTTGATGTGACATTTATTTTGTTCGTATTTTTTATGATACAGATTCGTCTTTTAGTTTCATGTAAATTTCAATAAATGTTTTTCTTAAATCAGCGTCATTCAAGAAAATACGTTTTTAAATTACATTACAAATACATAAATGTTCCGTTAAGTAGGTATTTAGTGAACTCGAGAATTTTAACGTAAACTGTCCCATACAGGAACCAGGACGCTCTTAGCATAGTGAAAATTATAAATCCTACTTCATATCTGTATCTACCTAAATATGTATACGTACATTACATAACACAGGAGCAGATGTTGTTCAAATCCTACCCTACCTACTGTGACACGCGTCCCAGTGCCAAACTTTTTTTGTTTGAAATGCTTACATAGATTGTTTTGTTTTCCCTATTCTTCTTTTTAAAGCGAGGCAGGAAACACATACACACACATATCTTTTTATCTTGACTTGAGTCGACAAGACAAGCTCGACCGACCTTTCAACTTCGGAGAATGATTGATACGTTATATCCGTCCGGCGGGGCCAAACTAGCCCGGCCAATATTACACAGCAGGGCATTGCATATTGCATACGGTAGGGTATCTAGGGTATTGCCCGTTTGTCAAGCCAACTTTCGTCGTGTCGTATATACGGTGTGTTTAAACGAGAATTTCGGGTAATAACGCCAACAAAATTTGTAAAATCTAAACTCTCGATAAATCCATATGGTGGTTACACGCAAATCAAATTCCAGTTTAAGGTAGATGTCAAAATTTGAAGAATTAGTTCGAACCGGTGAGTCAGCCGTCAGGTACGAGGTACCCCAAAAATGATTACATACAAATCCCATGCTTAAGTAATGCATGGAATAACAAAGGATTACTCTGTATCGTTTCGTTGGTAGGATTTAGCATTAGGGATGATGGAAACATCATCCCCAGAAGAGCTTCAGCACTCACACGCGACCCGAAACAGAATCCAACTTTTCCAAATGTCCAGAGATGCGCCCTTCTACCAGCGTGCAGCAATGTATGAAGAATTCAGAGTTCGTCTACGTACATGTACGTTTAGACGTGGGTCGAGATTATTTCGTGTGTCAAAAGTTGTATGTTGTATTCTATGTATCTCGTGTACTCTCACATATTGATATTATACAGTACAAGGCTACCTGAGCGGATTTCCTAATTTACGTTCATATCTGTACAAGTTTCAACTGTTGTGTGTGTCACATCAGAGAGTTCCGAAATGACGGTCTCGCGTGACTCTTGTGGGCCGAGATTTCAGTTTTCTGTACGAGTGTATAGGGTAGATATGGCTAAGGCATGCATGACTTGAAACAAAGTTGAAATAAAGGCTGTTTTTGTGTTAGGAACTGGGATTCGTCAGTTCGTAGGAAGGACTATCAAACACGTCACCCGTCACTCATGACAAAAACTCACCCAAAGCTCCGGCACCCCATACCGGTTTAGGCATGGCTGCTCCTTCAGCTCATGCTCCTGTGTGTAGCGAGTTAGATTGAAATGGAAACTGGTTTTGTTTTCCTATGTGTATCCATTGTGTATTGTTACAATAGAGATTGCGATTAGGCTTTTGTCAAGGCTAACTAACTAATTAGAAGGTAGAGGTATTGTTGGATTGATTTGAAGGATTCGAAGCGTATGAAGGAAAGTTACCTACTTAAACCTTATTGGTTGCATTTCTGATCTGAACTGTCCAATCACGTGCATGAATTATGATTTATATAGCCAAGTGCATAAGAATCATGCATAACTATGGAATATAACTAGATGCGACTTTTATCTGAAATCGGGAATTTCCGTATAATTGTTATCAGGTACTGCAGGTTTACAGCATGAGCAATACTTTAGAAGTTTGCTTGTAACAAATATCCCAAAATAGCTTTTACTCCGAATCTCATTTTAATATTATGACTAATGAGATGACACATAAGACGCCCTTTTGCATATGCGATCTACGGCGACGGTAATTTTAACACTTGAAACAAAATGAAATAAATTTGTACAAATTTGTCTATAATTACTTGCAGACGGACTGGATCATCCTACCAAAAGAGCCCGTACAGCCTACACAAGCGCCCAACTCGTGGAGCTCGAAAAGGAGTTTCATTACAATCGTTACCTTTGTCGTCCGCGCAGAATAGAAATGGCTGCCCTTCTCACGCTTACCGAACGTCAAATTAAAATTTGGTTCCAAAATCGTCGGATGAAGTACAAAAAAGAACAGAGAACACCTGGAAGTACCAATTCGAAACAAGGGCATTCCTCCAATGACTCCTGTTCCCCGTCCACAGGTCGAAATGTCAATCGTCCTGATTCACCCCATTCCACTAATTCCCGTAACGACTCACCCCCACCCTCCAAATGTCACCCGACCTGTTTCCGTCCAGAGGAAACGGTGCCGAAACCCTTCAGTCCTGTTCATCAAAATAGCAGTATTACCACGACGAGTGCGGAAGCCTTTGCTGTTCAGCAGAGTTATTACGAGGATATGAGTGATGGCGGGAATGATTCTATTACGACTACCACGACCAATTCCGAAAGTCCAAATTCTTCGGGTTGCTCCGTGACTCAATTGACGTTACAGAATATCAAGTCCAGCCTGTCACCCCCGATTCCGTATAGTCAAGCTTCTTCGGCAAATACATCGCCTTATGCCTACAGCAAACTGAGTTCGAGCTATTTTCCACAAGATATGTTGACGGTGCCGAAACCGCCGCCGCCAAGCTACTACCAAACGGTACAGATGAACCAAGGGCTCCAACAGAATGGTGGCCTTTGTTCATATGGTGCCGAAACCTTTGAGAGTCCAAATCTAAACTTTGAAAATGGAGATGAATATTTTCGTACAGCAGCGGTAACGAATCAGAATCCAACAGCATTTACCAATACTGCGTCTGGTTACCATTCATCGAATTACATGAACAGCAGTTTCGGCAACGGAAGTAATACTTTACCACATTTTTACGATTATGTAAATCCACAGAGTTCAAATTTATGGGCGCCGTTTAGAGCACCCGAATTTATGGAAACTGGATCTGGATTGGGGTCAACTACTGTGGAGCCCAGTGGGTTCGGGTCGGAGCTGAGTGTGGATGATGGGGTCACACTGGTTCATTTGTAAGGGTCAACTTTCTAGTTTATAGCGTTATAATATAGGCGGATAATATTGGTATTGGGTATTATGGGTTCAATTTAATTATTGTATTGTTCTGTACAGTGTAAAGACCATATTTGGACAAAACCAACATTTTTACTGAATATAAATATTAGGAGTCGGTCACAGGGTTGAATATTTTAAATAACAATGGCTCATGTTTAATCAAAAATATTCTTAGTTCGTTATCGTTTGTTGTAAGATTTGACGTTAGTTGATTTTAAACAGAAGCATTTATAAATATTGTTGATACACATACCTAATACCTAGGTACATTGAGCGGATAGTAAAAATAAGGTAATAAATACTATAAAGGTTCAGGGTACACTTAGTAGGTAATATAGATTTTACGATTTGTAATCAGTTGAAGACAAAACGGGCTACGGCCACAACAATCAGTCGAAACGTAATAAATAATATGTAAATATAGGAATGTATTAGGAATTACAATAACCAGTATGAGTATGAGCCAAAGCTGACTGAATTTTAATAAATGTTTAGTGATTTTCCAAAAATATTGAAAAAATATTATGTATGCTCATCCATCTCGCCTTTATGACCTGAACTATTTCGTTTGTGTTATTGAAGCGACTTGCAAACAACACGAAACCGAACCCACCCAATATCAAAATCCGACGAAACCACTTGCTTTTACAATTAGATCTGAGATCTGAACCCAACAACATCTGGTTACATTTGTACGTACAAAATCCTACACCGACAGATCTCGAGAACCTCACTTATTTTTCCAGGCAAGAAGAAGCTGAAGAAGAAAAAAAAAGCCTGAAACTTGTATTTAATTCCAAAATTCCCAAAACCCAAAGCCTTTTCCGTCGGCGTTTTTTTTTTACTTTCTGTAGATAGGGGTTCCGTTTCTGTTCTCTTCTCAGAGTTCTTCCTCTTTTCCTATTCCGGCGCGGCTTCACTGTCTACGATTCACAGATCATTAATCAGAAATGACATTGACTCAAGGAGCCACTGACTGATTGACCAAAAGTATACAGACCAGACGCCAGAAAAAAACGTTTTTTTTTTGCCTGAGAACTTTACATGGGAAAACAGATTGAAAGCCAGAAAAAAGATTCAGGGTCACGTAAACAGAATAGTGTCGGGTTTGGGTTTTATTATTTTTTTTGACCGTAGTACCCTTGACCTTTGATTAAAATATGGCCCCATATGTTACACAGTTGTGATATTTGTACAATGTAAAACTTAAAATTTGAAACTTATTTACCAAAAAAGTACCAAATTAAAAGCATGCTAAATGGATCCATGCGCCATCTATGAACTATATTTCACACTACGGTGTTTAGCATACTCGCTTAACGGGTATGCTAACGAAATTTACAGGACCTGAACCCGTCGTATGTCGTATTCTGCCCTTCAAGATTCTCAACCTAACCTAACATAAACTCAAAATATCCTAACACATTTTATTCAATTTACATTCCGCAGATCTCACACAATTATTTGACCATGTTTGCAACGAATAGTTGAACCGGGGTATCCCACTTACTTTATAAAATATGAAATTCCGGAAGACGCCAACAACCTGGGTAGGTACATATAGTGTAATATAATACCCAAGTTGAAGAATTCTAATTTTTTGATAAGGACTGAACGGGGGAAGAAAGAATAGTAAAAAGTGGGCATCAATCCAATTTTGTTAAAAGTCAAGTGATGGGAGAGGAAGGTTTCTTTCTGTGGTTTTTCTGGATGAGATTCCATGCAAAATGTGAGGGAAGTGAGTCGATAGCTATTATGCACACTCTTGTTGGAAAGGGGTGCACTCTGAAATGGTTTTCACGAGATGAGAATTGAACTAAAAAGTATTCGTTTTTAAGCTCAAATTCACCAACTCAGTCCGTCATTCACTCTCACTCATATCGAAACCGGCACTCTCATATAGTATAAGAAAATTCACACGGACAATTCGCGGTGAGCAATTTAACGGTCACAGCATTATACTGGGAATGGGTTAATGCAAAAATTTATGAGAATCAGCGATAAACGCTCAATTTTGGTCTAAATGCAAAATTCCTGTCGAAATTGTCCGTATGCTCAACATGAACGGAAGAGTGAAAGTCTTGAGAGGGAGATGAGATGGGAGAAAGCATTGAAGAACCTGGAGTAAGTCTGGTGCAGGTTCGAAGCTTGGGACGAGGGGGGCTTAGTTTTGGCACCGATCCGGAACCCAGTCTAGAGCGAGCTAGCAAAAAAAAACTCGACTTTGACATCCAATTCTATAACCCATTCTCCTCCTATCTCTTCCCACTTTTAACTTAACTAAAAACTACTGGGTGGGATGGGTGTCTCACCACTTTCTCCATATATCAATGTAGGTCCTAAGCTGTACTGATAAAAAATTTCGTACGGTTATTATTGCATTATGCTTATTTGCATATACAACGTAGATATCTATGTACAATCGAACATCATGGATTATGAACCTGAGTTATTTATCTAGACTTTATAACTAAAAATCATTTAACGCTATTGTGATTAATTGAAACAGGCGTCAAATTAATACGCAGTGCAGGCAATCCATTTAAATTATACATTAACAGCGCAAAGCGCAATATGTCATTATAGAATTAGAACGCGAAGCTTATAGTTCAAATTCGGAATTAATGCCAAACTGCGAAGGACCCAATGTTGACGAACCAAAGTGAAAGTCACCCACCCGTTCAGGTTCTTATCAGGTAGTTGTAGACTTTCTTCCTCCCTCTCTGCCTCTCCATCAATATGTAAATGAACCAATCAGTGATGCAAATTCATGCAAAGAATTTAATTTCCCCTTTTTTCAACCCTTCTATTCTGTGTTTTCGTACCCAAACCCTGTGCATTGCATATATAGCATGGTATATAGATAGGCTTCCGCCACGCTATCAAACCACATCATCTTGACACACAATCTACGTATCTACCTTCAATTCGCTATACCCTAAGTATTGAGCTTTCTTAGATGTGCTGTTTATAGAATTTTTAATTTGGTATAAATCATTCCGACACCGAATCAAATATTCGAATAAATTATATAAATATATTGTAAATTATGGAAATAAAATTCAGATAACATTTCACAGCTCAGTCCCAATTTATAATCTGGATCCATGGTTAGTTAAATCGAATGAGTGGGAATGTTCATGATGTGATAAGCTGGTATTTTTATGGGCTTTTCCATTTACTCAAGTGACGGGATTCCATTTGGTTCCCCGAGTTCAATTTCAGTTCGAATCAGGGCTTGTCATTAGTCAAGTACGCAGGGATCCGGAGACCAGGATTTGATACGTCCTGCCTATGGTATAATATAATACTATTCCGATTACTGATTACTAACCAACTGATTGAGCAGGGTTTCGGGTTTTGAGACTATATTCGGGATATTTGGTCGTTTCGCTCTGGACAGTTTATTTTTTACCGATTTGCCAGTTTGAACCTATAAATTTAAATTCATAATTCAAAGTTTTATTTCAAGTTGAAGTTATGGCCGAAATTAGTTGTTTCGGGCATTAGGTATTATACACGAACACATAAGCCTTGATATACATAATACGGTCTTGAAGATGAAAGTATTGCCACGAATCGTCCGGTAATTGCTTATTCACATTCAAAGAGTGTTTTAGGGTGTGGGGTAGGAAGTGTTTCTAAATTAGGGGTTTTGGGGGTGTGTAATGTGAAGGGCCTCATTTCAAAATCAAATCAAATCCAACTGATCTCCCAATTTATTTCTTAAGCTTTCATTAGCTTCCGTGTTCTCTCCCCATCCCTCCCCCAGCTTTCAGTACTTTCAAAATTCTGGGCTTATTTGACTTTTCGTTCCCTGAAGTTGCCCGATGCTCTACATTTAATATTATTTTAACTACTTTCATATGCGCCGCTTAAATTTTCATAAAAATATTTTTGTATTTGTAATAACAATTTAATTTGCAGTTTGATTTTTCAGGTTCCGCATCATACTTTGATATGGGGTGGTATTTAATGCGGCACTGAGAATAATGAATTATGAACTGGCACTAGGTTAAAATCAAGCAAAGTCAGCGCCAATCCATGATTTTCTAGTGCCAAATTCATGATTCTCAGTGCAGCATTAAATATACCCCTTTGATATGTATGTACCATGCCATAATCTAAATCCCACTTCTAGTCATATCTGTAAAGTCGGGTAAAATTCCTAATTTTAGAAATTGGCAAATATTTTATTACCAATCGGCGGCGCCTTTAATACGATACTTGCCACGCAGTACTACAAAGCATTAGCATTTAGGCATTAGCATTTCCATGGTTCTTAATTCAAAACTCTAGTTTAATTTACAACGATTCAGCATCAGCATAGCAACACTCAACCATGTCCCAAGAATATTATTGTTTGAATTCAAATTTCTAATCAATTGACTTCGAAGATATTCTCAAATTTCAATCTGCTATGAAATTTTCTCGTATGGGGTATTAGGTAACGCAAAAGTTTCAGAATCTTCATCAAAATTCTCAGTGACATACGACAATGCCTGCACCAAAATTCCTTCGGTGCTTGCCCTGTAAGATTTCGAAAGACATTTCTGCAACATTTATTGTAGTATCTGTAGAGAGTCGAGGCAAAATCACAATTAATGTTGAATTACAGGTATGCAGGACGATGGGTCGAGTCAACAGCAGGGTCTCACTGATGCTGACCTCACCACACCCATTGGTCGCGGTTTCTCGAGACGCCAGATTGCGAAAGGAGTTGCCGTAGTTCTGTCCGGATATGATTCTACCACAGCGGCTGCATCGGTAAGCGTGAGATGCTAGGAAGTTAATTATTAATTGTGTGTATTAAGGTGTGTTTAGAAATGGAATGCAGAAACTATAAATTGAATTTGAAATCCAGATTGGCGGTGGTTGTGATGCTGACACAGTTGAGCTCTGGGTCCAAATGTATCGGCCGTCATTTTTCGAGGTATGTGCGTAGGCCTAATGCTTGGTTACTTTATCCGGGGCATATTTTGACGCAATAATTAGAAACTAACTTTTGTGTTTTACCCTATAGGACGGAATGCAATGCCCTCCCGCTTTGATTCTGTGGTGGATCAAGGAGCTTGACCGGAAGGATCAATTGGCTCTTGGCTGCAACTGTCCGAATCCAGCTTTGGTGTCCATGAATCCTGGTATAGGGACCAATCCCGCACCTTTTACCAACACGGTCATTGTGAGTAACCCTCCGGCTAGTACCATGCCGCCGCAAACCAAAATGCGTCTCTTCTATCCCTCCGGCGGAATTGCGTCCTCCCAGTTCCAGCCCATTGGCTACCAGCAGCAGCAGCAGCAACCGCAGCAACCTGGACAAATTATGAACCCGACTGTGGGGCAATACATGACTGCTCTCCAGCAACAACAACAGCAGCAACAACAGCAACAACAACAACAACAATCCCTGCAGCAACAACAGCAACAGCAATCCCAGCAACTACAGCCGCAACAGCAATTTGGAAGCAATAATGCAGCTCAGTTCCCCAAGCAAGGCATGACTTCAACTTCCGGATCCGGGACCGGGATCTACAGTATGGCTTCCGGCCAACAAGCTCAGCAGAATCAACAGCAATCGGGTAGTAATTCTGGTTCTGGACGATCTGGTGCTCGGACTTCTTTCTCATAATTCTAAACTCGAGATCATCAAGTACAGACAGCAGGGAGGAACTATTTTGACGAACCAAATCCATTAGATCCATTATTCAAGGTTTAAAGCTGGTTTGCTAATAAAGGCATTAATTACAATAGTAAATCTGTTTGCTTTAGTGATCTTTTTATTTGGTTAAAATTTTGAGTCATGCTTTGAATCATTAAGGGTCTTCCTCACGTTGCGGCTATTAGCCGCATAGATAGCACACTGTTGCTCAACTATAAGCTGCCCTACC
>JAQFYT010001062.1:0-18781 GCA_034694925.1 Ceratophysella denticulata
AATTTAGCAAGTTTTTCTGTTTCGATTCGTTCATTGGGGACGAAGTTAACGGTACCGGCCTGGACCCTTATTTTCAAGGGTTAAATCCTCGGTTTAGATAAGCCTTAAATAGACAATCTGATTTAGAACGCCGATACCGAGAAACTCCAAATTCGAGCTAGCGGCGAGGCATTAATTCACCGTACGTTGCCAAATTGACGATGGACAGTGAAAGTACCGGAGAAAGTACTGTAGTACGTTCTTTTAGTAACCCTTTAAATATTCTAACACTTCTTTTATGCCCAATTTTCTTGTACTAAGGAAATCATGGAAATACCGATATTGCCACTTTACAGACTCCAAGACTGCACAATACAGCTCGAGAATATTCAAACAAAAATGTGCAGTACACTTCCAGGTCGGGTAACGTGAGGTTTAATGTTCGGAAATACTAACGTTAACATAAATATAATGATTTCCTTGTTTTGTGGCTTGTAGCCCAAAAACGTAATAATATATTTTACGTCCGGATAAATTCCTCCTTTATGTTTTCATTTCTTGGATGGAGTTGAAAGAGGGAAAAATCCAGGTTTTTTATCTTTTGTACTACGACCTACCTACCGTCTTCATTTCACTATGTTTTCTTTATTCTTTGTTGAAAATGTACTCCCGTCAACCTGGAAGTTTCATTTGATCTCTAGTATGTACTCTGTGATGGAGCCTCAGTGAAAGTTAGTTTGGAAATTTATAAGCATTCCTTGGGCCAGTTTATGGTTTTTCCATGGTAGTGACACTGAGTACCTGTACTTCAACAAAGGTACTTATGCGGAGCCTTGTTTTTGTTTGGGGTACAGATATAGTGTGCGATCCCGGGGTCGCATACCCTTTCTAACCTAAAAAACTGTAATCTAGAGGTTGATTCAGCAATAAGCATGCGACCCCATTATCGTATGCATAAGCACGCCATTATGTAATTCGTGTGCAGATATGGGTACGTACAGTCGCCAGAGTTTCCATTCTAAATCTCATGTCTGTAGCATTATTTATGGAACCCAGTTCTTATACAACTTTTCGACATATAAAAACTAATACAGTATTTCTAGACCATTCTCATGTATTAATGCGAATGTTAAAATAACAAGTGGCGGTTTATTTCAAGAAACATTGTTATTTCAGCACATATATAGGAAATGGATACGAGTACAGGTTACATGTATATCGATGACAAAATAAGGTCTATAGCTCGTATTTTCGATTTACATTTTTCTATGTCTATGAGTACATAACACAATTATTTTTTACGATCACAGTTATAAGCTAGTTTTGACCATCACCGAAACACAAGAACAGCATACGAATTGACTTGTACGAGAATTATTAAATATTATAACGCCGATTATTAAATTAAGTTGTATAATATCAGGGCTGTGGATGGACGCCTTTCCAAGTTAGGCGTCTTCTTCATAATCATTGCCCAGGTTATTGAAACAGGCTGGTATGTAGATTTCAATTGCCCCGTACCGGATTATGAAGAAGAACGACCAACATACAACAACGTAGACAGCCAAAATGTACAACCGAAACTGGGACAACTGTAACAATAACAATAAAAACACGGATTTAGGAGTCACACCCGATACAATAAGAATTTAGAAGCCTCTAAGGACGCGCAATGGATGCAAATTCAGTCAGTTTCCGTATCTACTAGATCATACAAAATTGCAAACACTTACGGGTGCATTTGTGTGAAAGACTCGGACAACTGGAGGCGGTAAATACCTGCATAGAGATAGCCATAGAGATAGTATATGTATCAGAAATACAATTGACTCAATGCATTAGCTTCATACGGATACTCAATATTGTAATTACGTTCGAGGTGGATACAGCATCAGAATTCGATCCACGTGCCGCATATGAGCCTCCATGAAAATGTACATCAATACTTGGAATATCAGAAAGGCGACGTAAATGTAAAATGCTTGGCAGGACATCCGACTCTGAGGAATGGCAACCGCGATGAGGGTTGCAGCAACTGTATGAAATTACGGTTATTTACAATATTAATATTAATTTTAGAAATGCAGATTGTTTGGAACGACAATTGAATTAAAAAATAATTTAATATATGACATAAATATTCATACCTCCGACCAAATAGTTGGACATTCCAACGAGAAAGTGAAGCATGATATTGAGGAGTCTATGTGCGAGAATCCAGGCACGAAAAGGAGCTAGAGCCATTTGAAGTCCAAACAAGCAAATGACCAGAATCCCCATTAGGATATGTGCTTTTGTTTCTTTCGACCAGGACTCGAAATTAGCTCGGGTAAAATGCTTCACTTCAATTGAGTAAATCCCACCAATCATGAAGACCAAGGCTGTGCCCATGCAGAGTAAATGAGTCGAGTACCACCAAAACTCCTCCAGAATGAAAACCTATGAAATACGCCGATAGAAATATTAGTAAAAATTCGAAAAATAGGTAGTACTCATATTTATTGCCCAAGTTATCGGATTATGAAGAAGACCACCCAACAAACGACAACGTAAAATAAAAGGCAAACTGAAGGTGTAATTAATTAAATAGTAACCCGATTATAGGTTTCTTTGTAGTAGCGAGCAACAAAGAGACCAATTGGAATCATAACAATCCAGGCGAGGAGCATCTGTGTGGCATGTGCACTTCTTCCTTGCAACTAATGTGTCAAATAAAATCAATCGGTCAAAATTACATAGGTAGCTTCATTTCATACGAGTGACGGCGTAAAACACATATGAAAACGTGAATGAACGCACCACTTCAATTCTTTCTGTTCGTAATTCTGGAGCCTGTGTTGTTCCAAATTTGGGACAAGCACATCTCTCCTCTGTTGCAATTTGTTGAACGGTTGGAAGACTACTTAAGTACTTTCCGATTGGGGTTTTGGCAAATGCTTCGTCATAACCTTTGTGATGCGGTTTAATCTCGTCCTTGGGAATCCCACGCTGATCCTCGTACGCCAGTTTGGTTCCAAGGGTTCCAAAATAAACTCGATTCATTCTGATCAACTTCCCAACCCTGTCTGCTGGATTTGTCACGTTGATTTCAAGTGGGAGGCCTATATGAGCGAATCACGAATTAGGATACCCTCGAATTAATTTGGTACTTTGCTGTACGTTCGACCGAATTTGTTATACGCGCGAACGAACCTGGTACACACAGAAATCTCAAGTGAACTT
This sequence comes from Ceratophysella denticulata, assembly GCA_034694925.1. NCBI lineage: Eukaryota > Metazoa > Arthropoda > Collembola > Poduromorpha > Hypogastruridae > Ceratophysella > Ceratophysella denticulata. Next base: position 3,202 of record JAQFYT010001062.1, read on the forward strand.
ACGTGAGTAGACCGTTTCGAAATCGCTTGTATCTTCTTCCGTAGCATATCGTTGAGCAATTTTAGGTGTGTGCAAGATTGACCCATTAACACGAAGCCTGTAGGATAAGTTCATCATCTTCCGATCACCCAAATTGTAGCCTTTCTTGTAACTATAAAAGTTCCGTCGAAGCGGAAGTCTGCCTTTGAGCAGCTGATTCGTGTTTTGTTCATAGTTCTCCGCACTAAGCCGCTTGTGACAGTTGATAGTGGCCGGGTCAATGAGTTTATTCATTTTGAAATGATCCCAGGCTCCCAGGGTTTGAAGCGTTGGTTTGAGTACTGTGTACTGAGCATTCCAACCATAGGGACGCGGGGTTTTTCGGAGATGTTGCAGTGACCACTCGTAGTACTCTTCAGGACGGAGTAGGTCAGATTTGTCCAAAGGGTCTGGGTTAGTGTAGAACCATCTATGGTGGGTCATGTCTTGCTCTCTTTCTCCGTCTGTTCCTGCCTTGCAGTCAGAACTGAAGGTCCCCATTGGCCAATAACTGCGTAGTGCGGGATATGGCGCATCCCAATGAAATCGAATCGAAGCAAACGGATATCCCCAAGCCCAAAGAAATATCTTCCGGGAATTTTGCTTGTGATAAATGGAGTTGTTATATTTTACGCATGCTGTCAACATAGTTGTATCTGGACCAGGCGGAGGCTTAGCATTAGGATCATATATTATGTAACCATATGAGTTTCGCGGTTCGTAATAGAGCCTAGCAGTATCGTCATATCGCTGTATTGCGGTATATTTATCGGAATGCACATCTTGATTTTCGAGTACACCTTTGACATATGTGAAGGGCCGTGGTACGGCAACACACCGCCGTGGATTCCGATACTTTGTTCGTCTACCATTGTAGAACTTGTGCTTCTTGCCGTCCTCCACAATCAGAGCTCTTTTATTGAAATTAAAGATAAACACAATTGTAATATATTGTAATCACAGCTGCTGGGCTGCTTTGCCGAGACTTTTCATTTAGTATTTGTTGAGTTAATGTTATAACATAACAATTGTGTATTAATTACTCACGCGAAATGAAGTTCAGTCGCAAAATATGAAGAATGTTGAGCAAAGTGCCACGTAGCATGAAGCTCATTGAATCCTTTCGGATCCCCATACATGAAGAGTCCTGGTTGCTGTACATCACATTGGAATTAACAGAGTAGATTAAATGCAGAATTACTCGAATACAGGTTAGAAAAACAAGGATTGAATTAAGTACCGTGATTGCTCTGGTTGGGGTGAACATGCAAGGCATTGCATGTTGTTTCGTTGCATTAACCTTATTACAAAATGGTGATTTGCATTTACATGATGCTCCGCAGGGTAGCTCGTTGTTGAAATCACCGATTGGAAGACCTAATAAATAGAATTGTAATAATTGTAGTTCAATTGAATTAAAATATGAATAGATAAAATTCCATCTCCGACCTACCCATGCTATCTCGAACTTCTAGCATAATCCATTTCATCACCCCCGTGGCACAATTGTGTGCCTTGATGATATTTTCTTTACGAATATAAACCGTGATATGAAGCCAGTTGTGAAGCTTGACTCCGTCAATCTCAATCTCCGTAACTTCCACAAAATAAGGATTTTTGCACCTGGGATGGGGTTGAGCACTTTGAACTGTTGGTCTGTAGAAGTAAAGTGGATTGGGGTCGCCGCGGCGGGCAGTGAAATCAATATAACTTTCCAATTTCCTTGATCCTGGGTCTGGGTCTTTTCCCAAACCATTCGGCGTTTTAGCTCCCTCGTATTTTAGGAAAGTTCTTCTAATATGGAAAAATGTATCATCGGATTTCTTCCATTGAATAAAAAAGTAATCCGGGTCCAGTCTCGTAACCTCAGGAAGATATTCCACGCGATCTGCGAAGTACCTCCCTGGCACTGGCGCATAAATTCTTTGATGACCTCCAATTTTTGTTCTGTCAAATCTAGTAATTCCCAGGTCATTGGTTTCGATGGGTCGGTAGAAGTTAATCTGTGAGTAGTCCTTGGGATAGACATGGCTTCCAATATCAAACTCATTTTCCGCAAGTTCCTTAACCGAGCTGAAGTCCACATGATCGAACATGTCCATGGAGTCCTTGTAGTGCTTTCCGCTGAGACAAAATGACCGGCCTTCTTGTGGTAGAATGTCAAGGATTTGTTTTTGGTCGTATTCCCTGGCTTCCATCCAGAACGTTGTGTTCAAAATTTCCTGGTTTTCTACATCACTGTTATTCCCTACACTCCAGAAAATCCCATCAGATTTCCTCAGGTCATACCCTGATCTGTCTATGTGTCGCTGTGTTCGATCCACACAACTGTCTTTGTTCCTGTCATCATTAAAGTGGTAATCTGTGTTAATAAACGGACTGTTGCTCAAATAAATCCACCCATGAGCCAGGTCACCGTCATCGTCAACCGCCTCCTTCTCGCCCAACATCAAGACGTGAGAGCTCATCATCACGAGTATCACCAGTAGGAGCATTCGAGAAAGCTTCATGGTCAAGACGCCAATAACTGATCTATAGCCTAATCCATCACGAAGAAATACAATAAGATTTTTAGTTGGAATCAAATCGCGGTATCAGCTATGCAGCTGAGCACCAATATGCAATACACATTTAGTTGAGTGAGCACTGAGCACGACGACACTTGTGGCGCTAGGAAAAGTAATCGTTACACACACGTTTTGTATTCATCCGCACGCGGGCAGAGAGCGAGGACAACTATCGATCGACATCGACCGCACGCGCACCGTTGAACGAGGCACATCGACACAGACGCGCTAGGCAACACACCTCAGTTTACTATGCAGCGCAATGCTACACACACCTAGAGCAAACATTATCTTAGGGCCAACGACCCATACCCAAGCCAAAGGTACACGTTCTCGGCTCTCACCGTTCATCGATCGAACAAAATATTGCGCCGTTATTGGGGCACATCTACCAATAAAAACAGATTGTGTTCGATGCAGAAATACCAAATTTATGCCAGTTTAGATATCAGTATCAGGCACAGCTAAATTTGAGCGTATATTTTAGTTGTGTGAACGCGATGAAACTTGCGTCTTGCGGCGCTAGGAAAACCAAACGTTACCCATTGCATACATACGTCATACGTCTGTGCTTAAATTCTACATAAAATCTTACTAAAAGTAGGAACTTACCTTATTCTATGTATACACTTAACGCGTTATGCTGAATCTGTAATCTGTACTTCCGCTGTAAACACTGATAAACCAAACTTTACTGTACTTTATTCACTGCACTCACACGCTCACTTACTTCAGAGAATAGCAATCTAATCTGCCTGTGCTCGAGAGCAAGTAAACCAGCAACGTCCTCTCGCGTCGAATGCCAACGAAGGAATGACCGTTGACCGTTGCGTTGATGAACGAAGCCAAGCACATCGACAAACCACGCCCTCGCGCAAGCGCAGTCAGAAATGCACCACAACAGGTTACAAGGCAAGGTGAATGACAACAAACTGACAACCCAATCGTAGAGCAAACGTTCGCTGACTTAAGAGTTCAGTTAGGTCAATGACCCAACGGATATTTTCTCAACGTTCATCGAACAAATGACGGATTGTGATTTCTCTTTGAAACTTCTGCTTTGCCGTGCATTAACCTTACATTCAACTGTAAAAACTGATTTTACCCGTACAGAATTATGCTGAAATTATACATTACCAAGCTAAGATTAGACGCAAACTTATATTAGAATAATTTTGGTCACAAATATACGTATTTCTGCCTAAATGTTACCTGCGCTGCGTTCAAGTTTGACCAACTATGAGTAATAAGAAATCCCTAATCTTCCACTTGGCTGTTTTAACATTTTTCGTTTTATAATGAAATGCTTGTCAAACAATAAAGAGAGATTTTTAACTGCAATGTGGGGCATAGGTACTACTGGAGTTTATAATTGAAATGAGCGAGAAAGTCAATTAAGAGCATCCTGGTTCTGACATGTGTCTAACTAACTTGTCTGTTTTTGACATTTGACAGGTACTTATGTGCTCTTGCCATCTCTGACCTTCTCTTCCTCCTCTTCACTTTCACCATGTCTTTGGCACACTACAAATTTACGAAAGGCTCCTGGTATTACTGGGTCTACAGAAGCTATGGACTCTGGCTCACGGATGCGTCGAGTAAGTTCACACCTTTGACTTGTCTTTTGATCCAGTAATTTGTCGCCTTTAATTTAGCTGGTGAAACAAAATCTGTCCATTCACGGCGGTCAAAATACACTGTGTGACCTAACAAAATTTACAGTGGTCTTCTGATTAACGTTCTTGTATTTACTTGTAAAACTTAAAACTTGCATTACTCTGCTAAAATAAAATACAAGGCAATTTGTTTTTCAGGCCATGACCCTGCCATCAATAAGTTATAAAAACAACGTAGCACTAGGTCAAAAGGACATTCAGTTTCCAATCTGTCCTTGTTTTTTTTCTGAAAGCTCGTTCCAAATCTCTTTAGTTTTATGACTTATTTTGTCCAGCCAAGATAACGTGTGAGAAAGAAAGCTGGAGAATATTGCGTATCCAGCAGGATTTTGTGCAGTGTTGCAAGTTGCAATAGCGAGAAAGTGGAGAAAGTAGTCAGACAGTGAATGATTGGAAGTTCGAAGTAGAAAAAAACCTTGTTATCTTAAAAACCTTGGATTTTTAAGACTTGGCTACTTTTTTCCCCTTTTGACAAGGATTTATATCACCCCTTACAATAATATTATTAGAAAGTGTTCCCAATTCTTTTCTGACATATTCGGTCAGTTTTGTCGGGCATTTGGCCAGATTCTACAGTGTGTAGCACATATTAAATTATCGAAAGCTTACGTTTCAGCCGTTCTATATTTTTCTAGATAGGTTATAAGATTGAAAGTGAATAAATAAGTAACTTTGTAGGTTTTAAATGGTCTGCTACAAGTTGATAATGTTACCTCAAACCTGTAAAAGGTTTACACGTCAAAACCGAGTAACAATTATCGTCCAATTCACGCGTCCAATTCCGATACGACGTTGGAAACGCAAAAGTTTGACTAACAGAGGCCGGTCCACGATATTACACGTAATTATCGTATTCATGCAAAAACATGTAATTTTCGTACATTATGGTTTATTATACCAAGGTCAATTAAAGCTTGTTATCAGGGACCAGCCTTGATTAACCAGGTATTTGGCTTTCCAACGACGTGTCACACGTATTATTTGGACGAATATAACTCGAGTTGGACCTGTAAACCTGTGACTGGTTGTGTCCATAAACTAACATTAGAAATATGGCCCGAATCCCCATTTAATAAAACTACGTTAAACCAAATACCCTAACCTGTTTAACTTATTGCTATTTTAAAATTTAACTATTTAACTATTTACCTTCTGTATTCTGGATTTTTACTAGGTTCGACCTCTGTATACCTAACATTGTCGTTCACAGTCGAGCGCTACATAGCTGTTTGTCATCCCATGCGTGGAAAGGTGAGATAATAGTTCCTATAATTTCCAAATAATTTTCAAATCTGGATTTGTGAGTTGTATATGTATTATCTATTAGAGAGCAAGGAGAACTTCAAAGAGTTTTAAAATTTGCCTACAGACACCACAGTTTTCATAGATAACTCGATAAAACAAATTACAGGGAAATTCCGAAAACCGATCCCCTTTGCTTTTCATAGATATGCTGTCATATGCAGCAGAATTCAATTTAGAAAGTTTACAGCTAAAGTTAAGCTAAACCAAACTCCGTAAGCAATTCAAGCACCAAACAAGGCATTTGAGAAATCTCAGGCTCTTCTGGCTGCCACGACCATTTTCATTTTACCTGCAAACATTTGTTCAGAATGTTCTCAAGTACTCTAGGGTATACGAAAGTTAAATCCGGAACTGAAAACTTTCGCGTACCTGAATCATAGATTGATGTATATGTTAGGATCAGAGCCCGAAAACGACCAATGCCCGAAAAGTACATGAAATATTCAGAATTATTCAGAATCGATTTCAGGGTAACCTAACCTAACACAGACACAAAAATCCAAGGTGTATTGGTTAGGTTTGTGCATAACATTTCCCAATCAATTTTGATCTTCAATATTAGGGAATTTTCAGTAACTCAGAGAATACTCCAACCTAACCTAACATAGCAAATATATGCTGTTTTTGTGTTGACATGTTATGTTAAGTTCAGAAATAATGAATACAAGGCTTAACCGATCTGAGAATTCAATTGACCTACATTATTTCGGGCTATGGTCGTTTCTTAATTTCGCTCAATGAGCGATTTCGGGCTCTGGTCCTAACATATATAAACTTTCGTCTTGGACTCAAGAGTCCAAAGTTTACTTCCTCATCACTACAATACAGCTGAAGCTGACTTATTTCGGTCCTTTTTTTGGTCAACTATTTATGGAACAAAGTGGGTTTCAATTTCAGTGTTAGGTATTTTAGTTTAGAATTTAAAATCGTTTCATCTTCAAACACTGCTCTACAGTAGGTTACGTCATGAAACAAGTACGAAAAAAACTAAGACTGACATTTGCATCTTTCTCGTTACCTACATAAACTAACCAAAGCTAAGACTCAAACCGCGGGAGCCACACACGACCATGGTACTGGATCTGGATCTGTCCGTAGATCACATACCTTTTTAGCCTAATAGTACCTTTATCGATGTTATGCACTGAGACTTAAGGTTATAAAAATTATGCGATCGACTACTGAAGCAAACCCATTCTGTTGGACTGCAAATAGTGTACGCATGCCCTGAAGCCAAGTACCAAGGTTAAAGGTTACTACACTGTCATGAACTTGGCTTATGGTGGATAAGGGTAAGTCCGTCGGCACGTGTCGCTCAAATAAGAGAAATCCAAGACACTCAAGACAGGAACTAAAGGCTTCCGAACAAAGAGAAAGCGGAGAAAGGACTTGTGGCTTTCTGTGTGCATAAGCTGTAATTATGAAGGGAGCTGATAATACGATTTGAAACGAGAGATGAGTGATACTGCACGAGAGAGTTGGGATTTCGGGAATGCAGCTTTTACGGGTTTGGTCAATTGTACCGCGGTCATAATTGACCTACCACCTACCACGGTCTTCAATGTTTAAACCATTTGGCGTTGTTAGAATCACTTTATACCTTATCGAAACATAGTGATAGTCCAAATGGCATTGTTATTTAATACCAAATTATTATTATTTACATTTATTTATACGATTATACCAATAATATAAACAACAGAGATCCAAGCTTACGCAGTTGTACAAATCAAATGACCGCGACCCGATTGATCAAATACCGCCAGAAACAGGCTTTCCGTTTCCTTTCCTCGGATTATTTGTATTAACTCATCCTTTCAGTTCCAGCAAGAACTGATTTGGTTTGTCATCTCATAGAAGTATTTTCCACGTTCCATATGAATGTCTTTTAGAGCATTTCCTAGCTTCAAGCTAATCCTATAGTATTTTCTGTTTGTACTAGGTTCATCAAATAGCGTGCATTCTAATCAAGCTCGTAAACCGGGCTTTGTTCGGTATCATATGATCATATTGACTGTAGATATTCAAGGTTGTAATTAGCATCCTACGTTTATATCTATGTAGGTCCAGGTCAGGTCATACAGACAGATGAATGCCTAAGATGAGGTTGCGTAATGTACTTTACTACATTTATTCGATCCGAAACGCACAAAATTCTGTTCGCCAAGCTAATGTAAACCCTAATTAACTGAATATATCTAATAATTGCAGATACTGTGTACAGAGGAACGAGCTCTCAAAGTGGCATTTCTAGTCTACATGATATGTTTCTTGGTGACACTTCCGACGCCCTTTGAGTGGGAATTGTATGAAAAGCTTGATGAGAACGGCGGGATCGTGAGTTCCGATTATTAGATTACAATAATTTTTCTTGACCAAAATAAAAATAACTGGAACCAGGTACTTAATCAATACTTTTTACAATGCATTCAATTTTTATCGCAGATTTACGGCCTGACCAATAGTGATTTTGGGAAGAATGAGATGTACGTGACAATCTACTATTGGTTCACTTCACTCATGTTCACTCTGCTGCCCATCGTGGTATTGGGTGTCTTTAATTTCTTTCTCATTATGGCTGTGCGTCAGTCCCGCCAAACGCGAAGAGTCATGACCAATTTAAACAACTCATCTGCTCGGCATCTCCAGGTCAGATATTTGATTGAATGCATTGTGTACGATACCTCTTTTGCAAATGCGATTAATGTGGCCATTGATGGTCATTTGTCCTCTTACGACGATATCTCATGATTTGAATTTTTGCGGTATTTTCGTAATGTATACTATTGGCCAAAATCGGTCCTTTAACTAACAGCATAAAGTACCGCTAAATTCAAACTTTGAGTATGAGAACCACCTAACCTAAACCAAACTACTAATGAACCAGTTTTATTGACATTTACGATTTAACGGGATATTTATGGAGAAATATAACTTTAATTTAATTTATGTACTTAGGCAATGCGTCAAGAAAATCGGATTACAATAACACTGATCGCCGTCGTAGTCGTATTTCTGATCTGCCAACTTCCCACAGCCGTCTTTTTAATTTTCACGATATTCCATCCCGCCAGGACGGCGGAAGAAAATGCTCTGTACCGTGGAATCGGCGGAATCTTCAATCTCCTCATGTCTGTCAATGCAGCCTCCAACTTTCTTCTCTACACCGCCCTCTCGGACAAGTACCGGAAATACTTTTGTGCATTAATTTTTTTCTGGCGTCGTCGGGGACGACATGGACGAGCCGGATTCGAAAATCCTTTCGAAATGGACACTGTGAATACCACCATCAGGTTGGTTCAAAAAGGGCCAATTCCGCCAACACACGAAATATCAAGGTCAAATCTTGCTCGAGTCTGTGGTGCCTGTACCCGGGACGAGGATGATGACGACTCATATTGCTGAATCATCTAACATCTAACCTAATAGAATTTTCATTTATTACCTCTAATCTAGAAAAAGAAATACAGAATACAGAATATTTTAAAAAATGGCCATACACAACAAGCCATAAGCACTCACATGCAAAACTAAAAAAAAAATCTAATCAAATCACAATCACCTAAGCTGCTGCAACTGCCCGCAGCTACCCCGCTTTCTCTCCCTCCAAAAAAAAATCCTATACAGAACCGTCGATGTCGCAAAAAACTAATACTTTTGCTCACGTACGAACCTTACTTTCACCTTTCTTTTTTTATTTTCACTTTCACTAGACCAAAAACGTAATTTCTTTGTTCGATTCAAAATAGTGCATTGTAAATTGTAACTCTCATTTTTGTATACTGCACTTTTGGTAAATGGTAACTTCTTTCGAACCGGAAACCCCTTTTCTCTGAACTTCTATTACCTTTACCTATGTACTTTTTTATTTCTGTGAATTTTTGAAAATTTTATATATCCGCAACCCACTTTGCACACTCTGGTGACTGATTTCGAATGCTGGATAAAGAATAAGTAAGCCATGATTTTTTATAGCAAAAATTATACTGGCTATATTGAAAAGCATTTTGAATGAATATGTACACTAGAATTATACATAAGCTGTACGTGAATAGAAATTTTTTAAAGTGAAATGTGCGGATTGTTGGTATTTTCACATATACGAACTGGATACCAGCAAATGCTACTGAATGGCTTTATGAATTCCTGGATTCACCTTGCTTGCACGTAAACATTAACAAAAAATACACACCGTCTTTAAAACCTATCTTGCACTCACGGATAATGACTGGTGTCTATTTATTAGTTTGTTTTTGAAAAATTGAACTTTGAACTGGAATTTGTCATGATCTGATCTAATTTAAAATATTGGGCTAATTTAAAATATATTTTAATTTTATCACATTGATAATTTCGGTATGAATTTTAAATACCTAATTTTGAATTTTTATTTGACCTGAATTTCAAACAGTCTCAGCCGGGGAACATCATTACGGACTAATATCAACCATGAGATTTCACCCCGAGCCAGTCCATATGGCTTACGACGAACGCATACTTGTGGAAATAGCCCGAATAATCTCAGACCGGAATTGAGTGTGGTCAAAGGGCGAGGGAGCATTCTGAAACATCATATCAAAGATTCAAATATTCCTTTGATTCAAGTGGACCAAGTGTGATTGGGATCTTTATATCCATTTGAACTTGAACGATATACCTAAATCTTATACCTAATGTCCCATATACATATAAATTGTACTTGACTTAAGGTTAATCTCGTGGTTTGAATTTAAGCGGTAACTTGTAATCTTAACGTTGGAAAACTAGCAATCTTTTTTTCCATTAGGTAACATTGACAAGATGCCGCCAAAATCTAAAACTTGAATTTAATCTCTTAACCCTACCTAATCTCACGTGCTTGAATTTATTTTGCGATTACGTAATATATTAGCTAGCCTACCTATTGATCGTCACATTAACGTTTACTGTTGAACATTGTACTATAAACTATAATGTACTACTGTACATTGATACAAATTGTAACGCTGCATTTGTGCTGCAGCAATTTTCAGTATTTCTGCAACGGTGAAACACACGTGGTATATAGCGTTGATATACATATGATACACCGTAGAACTGCGTGATTGTTTGTACATACAATACATAGATCATTAGTGCAGTAGGTAGGTAGTTAAGGTCGTATAGGTAAGTCCAGGTAAGTCATTAATGTTAAACGTTACGTAGATCTGTATAGTATAAACGTTGGAAATTGGAACTCGATATATCTCGTTCTCGTACATAACCCTTTGCATCCATGACCATCGGGAAATATAGCTAAATCAGATTCAACTTCTTAAATAGCCGTTGTTAATTAATTACGTAATTAACAAGTCATCTCGTGGTACCACCTAATTAAATTATTTGAACATAAATGTTTTAACAAGGGTTCACAGTTAGTAAAAATTGATTGGCGCATTATTTTTCGTATTGTTATCATGTTATCGATAGATTTACTTTTCAATGATAATGAAAATCAGGTATGTGTAGGTACTACTGCTACACACCTAATTGTGGTAGCTATAATTTCAATAATCGTACTTATTCAGATCAGGTAGGTACTTAGAATCAATTGATGTCTTATAAGATTAGTGTATAAATAGGCTGTGGATATGTTAAACATTGCCCAAATTAGACGTATCGTCTAACATGTCTTGTGAAGAAACGTTTATTTCAAACATAGCATTGTAAGTTCTATGGCTATTAAGGTAGTTCGAATTCAGTTGGAATTCGCACCGGATTTCTAATGTTAGCTTATGGACTGAATCTGTCACAGGTTTACAGGTCCAACTGGAGTAATATTCGTCCAAATGACACGTGCAATACTTCGTTGGATAGCCAAACACCTGGTTAATCAAGGCCGGTCCTTGAGAACAAGTTTTAATTAACCCTAGTATAGTAAATCATAATGTAAAGAAATTACTGTTGTTTTGCAGCTAAGGTTTGTATCAATATGATAATTACGGGTGATATCGTTGATCGGCCATTGTTAATCAAGATTTCGGCTTTCCAACGTCGTATCGCTCGTGTCAATTGGACGAATTTTACTCGAGATGGACGTGTAAACCTGTGACGGGTTGTGTCCATTAGCTAAAATTACCAATACCGGGTGAGGTATGACCAGAGGAGACTAACCTTAAAACGCTAACCTTCAAGTATTATAATTGTACTCACAGAATTACGTATTGACCCTTTAACGATATTCTAGTTTGAATATTTAGCATCTCAACCTGTATGTAAGCACTTACCAAACGTTTTACTGTATATAAGTCAAAGTTTTAGTGTTGGAAAAGGTGCTAAATATATTTTAATGAAGTTGCATGGTTAAAATGACAATAAGTGAATATTTCGAATTTACTATAAATAATGCATAAATTCATGGTAAACCGACTTCATTACGCTCCGGATTTTCACTATATTCCATAAGTGAAATTGGCCCAGTATTAATATCTTTGTACGTCACGGATTCCTTGACAAAAGCTTGGACAACGCCGAGGGAATAACATTTATAGAGACAATTTGGAACCATATAAGAAATCAAAAGGTCATCCTTCTCTAAAACCATGTGCCCGATGAAAATTAACATGTCGAGCACGGTGAGGATACTCGTGAGCCTTGTCCAAATTGTGCATTTGGTCGAATTTCTCTGCAATTTAAGATACCATTGAAAATTCAAATTAATTAGTTCAATTAAAATTGAAGTATTTTGATACTTACTTCCTGAGCTCCTTTATACAGTACGTAAATAATGACCAGCTCAACCAGGTGAATCAGAATGCTTCCAGAGCTTAGTGATACCATCCCAATTTCTACGGAACAAATAAGAATTTTTAGATTGATTCAAGGTTGTTGTTTTTATAATCACATATCTACCATAAGGCAGGGTTTCCTGATGCGGCTCCATGCAGCTATTTCCGGTATGGTGTTCGGAAATATACTTGGCATTGTGCTTGAAATGCTGTCCATTCTGATCTTCTTGTACACAGTGCAGATTTTCAACGTGTGGGGTCAGTGATAGAGCATGGAATATTATACCAAGGATTTCTACAATCTGTAACCAAATGAATCTTATTCGATAAAATTCTACACATTAACTCCACTTATATTCCTTGCAGAATTTAATAAGAATTAATTGATGATAGGAGTTGTCTTAGGTCACTCCTATCTGTCCTATGCCTAAGTAATGTGTATCGAAATATGAACATACCGTATCCGACCACCCAACAGCTTTGACACCGTTTTGCAAGGAATATCCGAAACACCAGTTATGGAACATTTTCAACATCTTTGCATTCGTACAGTTAAATAATGCACGATTAGCAATTTCATTTATATTGCTACAGTATTTCAGTACAAGAGCACGTAGAAATGCTGCGTTCTTTTAAGTATTCGAAGTCATATTGATCTTCAGTACCTACACTATACTATGCAATACAACCTATTTACAACGATGATATATGTATATCCTGAAGACACCCCGGCTAGTTCACAATTGAAATCAGTGAAACTACTAAACAAGTATGTAGGTAATTAATTCGTAGGATTCTCGTCAAAACCTCAATAATACTGATCGAGGAGTGATTTAAACTTTAACAAAAATACTCAATAATAACATAACAAGGAAGTCTATCGTTGTTCCAAGTTCTCCAATTAATTCCGGAAACGTGACCACATTTTCATTCACCGGATTCAGGTAATCGAAACACTCATATCCGCTTAACTCACATTGTAAATTGTTTATCCTAAATAAGGAAATCAACAGTAACCCTTAATACCAAACATTGAATACAGGGGAAGCTCGATATTGGCAACCCGGATATTGGAAAATTCCCGTAAATGGAAACCAAAGTCTGTGGTCCCAATTAGCACGTGCTATGATAAATTGTGTTGCGATATTGGAAACTTCTGTTGGCAACCATTCTTAGCGTCGTCCCCTGGAGGTCTCCAATATCGAGATTCCACAAGTAAATGTAAATGCATCTGTACACGTTAAGTGAACTAAAAGAACCATATACTGCCTTGACTGTATGTACACCACTGCAATAATCCAGGAAACTGGGTGTTAATGAAAATTAATGGTTAAACACCTTATAAATAAATGTATCAAACGGCTTGAAAGTAAACCGTTAAATATATATTTCGGTTCAAAATCTAGCTGTTGGAAATATCAGAACCACGCCACGTAAACTTCCACCTCTAGCGTCTTTTGACTTCTTATACTGTATTCTAGCGTCAAAAGTTTCACTTTCTCCAGGAGAACTTAAATTCGATTTACCAGTAGAGTGCAGTGGAGCTGCCAATGCTGAGCTAAAACTCCGGCAAAGTCTACTGCCTATTTCCTATGAAATACATACTTAGTCTATTGCAATTGTAATGCCCGAGCTCAATGCACCCGAAAATCCGAATAACAAATAATTCTGTAAAAATTGGAAATGTTTCATAGTGTGATACTCGAATTTTTCAATTAACCACCAAAGGGAACTTTGAATTTATAACTAGCATGTATATTAGATTTAAAAAAGAAATCATTTAAGATAATAAGCGAAGTTCTCAAGCCTTGTCCCTTTTACATTCGTACATCTAAATAGCCGAGCCGCTCGTGTCGATTTCGAAATTACGCTGAAAATACAGAATACGATTTGGACATGCATATCCATATGAATCTTAATATTCATGGAATTTATCATTTTCAAAATATAAATATAAAAACGGAACTTATTTTTGAACGTTGTCAAAATACAATATTAAAGAAGCAATGGAACTAAGACTTAAATATGATTATAGTCTCAACCAATGAAGATATTCGTGAATATGTAATTCAAGTTTTGACACTTCTTATTAGTGTATCATGGATGAAACCTATTCGTATTCGCTTATAAATAGAAATAAGTAATAACTTTTGAGGTGGTTTGGTTTCGTTGGCTTCGTTTCGCCCATAAAAACCTAAAAAAACGAGGAAGATAAGATTGAGAGAAATGAAATGGCTGAGCTTGTGCGTTTGGAACGCGTAATCGAAGACTCATATCCGTCTCGGCGCTATTATTGTAGGACTGGAAATGTAAATACTAAACCTGGTGGTTTTACTAAACCTGGTGGTTTCATGGCAATTGTACACATTAGAATTAAGGTTAGTTTTCAATTTTTTTAAAAATTATTTTGGCAGTATCCCGTAATAAGTTAATTCGTAAACAGGGTTGAATTATAAAATTTCTACCTAACTAAGATTACCAAGCCTAATTTAATCAGTCAGACAGTTTAGAAACCCAACCTAACAAAAGTTACAGCACTCACATAATAACGCGGTAGACCGTACACGAGACTGGTATCAAACTATGATCCTCTTTGATTCAGCAAATACTACGAAATACCGCCAAAATTCAATATATAAGAATAGCCTTAATGATGCGTCTTAGCCGTTTCAACGATTTTACGCTAGGCCAAAATGACAGATGCCCAATTGACACATCCTCACATTACCGAATAGTTCGATCCATACTTTTTAACACTAGGTATGATTAGAACTACGAATTTTCATCAGATCCGTCACTCAGCAAATACAAAGTCATAATAATAGTCATAACTCCTTCTCGTCCTAATCACAATTCAGAGTGTTCGTTGAATGAAACGTGAGACATGGTGGGATGTTTGAGCTTAGACATGGACGGACGACGGACACAATAATGCTACACGCACGAGATTGGAACCTCCTGTATGTGTGTGACTTGCTGCTTGCTTTCCTTCGATAAGACTAATAAAATCATTCAATGAAGGATACGTGTACAACAGGACACCTCTTCTGCCCAGGTACCAACTACACGTGTTTGGATAACCTGCTTTATAATCCTCGAATGCTTTTGTGCAGTGGATACAGTCAAACGTAATGTCGGATTTTATTGACAACTTATCGTTTATCGTACATTACATTACGAATACATTGTCTCACGAAGACCCAGATAGACCAGAAGCGTTGGCTCAATGGTCAGCCATGACAAACTATTCTCCCGAACCCCTTTCCAA
>JAQFYT010001063.1:0-18770 GCA_034694925.1 Ceratophysella denticulata
GACTTTAACTTTAGTAATTGGGCACGCAGAGTATCGACATTTTTAGTACGGGTTAAGTACGCAATGAAGGTGATTCTAATTGAGTCCTGATGTGTACAGAATGCAGTGATCCTGTTGTCAGGGTTACTTAAATTTTGGAAAATTTTCTATTAATCAATATAATTGAGGGTTGCAGTAAAGTCCAACGACTTTTTCCAACAAAGTATGTGCAGTACGGTGGTGTAGTGATCAGTTTTAAAGACCTCTCGCTTAAGCGGGGGGTATTAGCTAGTATTAATGTAACAGACGTAAGATATAGACTCTCAACTGAATACACTCATGAATGACATATTATTTTTCCGTTTTGTAAGTACACAATATAGTGCCCTCTGAATCAATTTTCAGACGCCTTAGTTCTCGGCCTGTCTGTATTAGCCAGCGTGCGTATTTGTAACGTGTATGCATATTGAACCTGGACCCACCTCGAATTCCAATCAATCTACGAGAAAAAATATTTAACGATTTGTAAGTCAAAATTAACGAATGAACATGACAAGCTTTTATTCACAACTCAGCGAATTGCACGTATAATGATATGAACAACAATTTAATTCGGAAACTGTGGGGGTTATTTAAAGAATTCTCTTCAGAATTTAAATACTTATACGACACGGAAAATATGAAGCTACTTAGGTATACGTTTTATGAAAATTCGGTACGAAACCAAGGCTATTATAGTACGAAACTGCATAATGACATGAGCGTGGAGAAAAGAATAAAACCTGATGTCTGTCGGCGTTCCTTCTTGAATTCATATTTTCGACTTTCGACCATTGTGTTTTCGTACCGAATTGTCCATTGAAGCGTTATCTTCTATCAGTATATTTAATATTGTTATTTACACTTACAAATTATCATACAACACACATACTCGGAAGAATGCCCAATAATTAAGAACAGATACCCAGAAGTCAGTCTCCATTTGAAATAAAATATCCCTGTTTGGTTAGTACAATTACTTTGAGTAATTTGATTTGTGCACATTGGTTCTCTTGCTTATTGTTGGACACACCTGGCTAATTAGAATATTTAATGGAAATATGTACCAGTAAATTATCTTAACATGTTGAACAAACTTGAGTCAATACTAATACTGGATTCGGAATCGTAGTCTTTGATATATGCCAAACTGGAGCGACTGGATCGTAAACTTGGAGTAATTTCTTCAGCTCTAGCAAGTGGAGCCAAGGGTTTCCGTCCATATCCGTGACCAGCAAAGTGTCTAGGTTTGTAGTGACTTTGCTCAGGTGAGGGTGGAAATTCAATCTCTTCACAGGGCCTTTGAAATTCCAAACAGGGAGTTTATAATAACATATAACATCCTGGGAATATCTGCCTATAGTTAGTTTAGTTACACAAATCTTGAACAAGAATTTCAAACTTCCGTTTTAAAAGTTAGTACAATAAGTAGTTACAGGTTTATTTTCAAATTACAAAACACAAAAATACATCAACTTGAGAACAACAACCAGCAGCATTCGATTCATTAGATAGGGTAACTTCGTAATATCAATATGGTTAGAGACACATTGTGCAGTACATTAGATCTTCAGATAGCAGAAACATAAAAATTGTCAGAAATACAGGAATACAAAAACATTAGTTGCCTACGCTATTTTTCCGGAAATATATTATGTCTGTACATAGAAGAATAAATGCAACATGTTGCGTTGAAGCACAAATCTCAGGAAACCTTCAAAGCACGTTAGGATGGAGTAAAATCCTCGAATCAGTTGGCCTAGGAAAAATTCAAATAAAACCAAACATAAAGGTTAGTCTTAGTGGTTTAGTTTTACAAGTAGAATGCACACATTCAGTACTACATGCGACATTGGCCAAACGGACAGTACTTAAAGAATTCCTCGGAAACGTACGTACAGAAAGAAGTTAGATTGTCTTGCTTCACAAAATGCAAATAATTGAGTAAGCAATGAAAGTACTTAAAGATATTCTCATATTTTGAATTCTGGCGAAATCTTATAGTGTTTACCAATGTGGCAAAATATGGTCCAGGTCCAGGGCAATGACTCTACTCAATAATTGACAAATGAAATCAGACGTGTGACGTGAAGTTGGTTTCGACCAAGGTTCTAAGCTTTAACTTTTCAACGACATATCAGACGTTCGATTTCATCGTCAAACGAACCGTAGAGATAGAGAACTAGGTACACGGGTTTTGGTAATCTGCGCCCCTGTTGCGCTCATCAGTGTTGCCAGTTCTCAATCTCAACCGTAAGCCATATGCTGTGGCATCTGAGATTCATTCTGTAAGGTTAGGTTAGGTTTCCCGAAACGCCCGCGTGTTCGTAAAGGCTTTTGAGAAACCTAACCTAACCAGAAAGCATAAATAAACCTAAATGTACAGTTTACGGTTGAGAACTGGCAACACTGAGGTGTGTAGAGGAGCGCAGAAGGAGCGTAAAAGGCGGGCGCAGATTACCGAAACCCGAACTACACGACATCATATCATGTTTTACTCATTCACCATTGCGAGATTAGTCGAAATTATGAGATTCTGTTAAAATTCAATAGATAAAATAACCCTTAATATCTTTTTTTGATTATTTTGTCTCACCCGTCTTGGTTGACAAACTCCTCCTCACGAGCAGCCACGTCTTCGGCCTCAATGTGGATATGTCCATGTCCGTCGTTCAGAACGCGCGGCCGGGGTTTGAGAACCGTGAACCCTCGACCCTTCCAACTCCAGAACCTCCAGAAAGTGACTAGGGCGAGTCCGATGAGGATGAGAACGACTGCGAGACCAAACAGTAACCAGGAAGGTGACTCGGGTGACAGGAAGGAAGCAAATGCGATCACGGCTCCAATCCCAATCGCGAGACCACCCAGAATCGGCAAACCGTACTTTAGCAGCCCACGACCTAAGCCTCGCTCTCGTCCAGCTCCGCTCACACCGTAGTTCTGGAACTCCACTGTCGTTGTATTGTACACGTCGCCCATCCTAGCCTTAACCCGGCTCCTGGACTTTGACTAATTAAATTAAATGAGTCAGTCTTAAATATAGGACGATGACTCATCCAAACAAACCCCAACATTTGGTAAAAAACCCAAAGTGAGAGATGATTTTGAGTTTGGCTACCACCCCGCTGGACGTTCAGCTGCGCGAGATATAACTCTCAACTGTAATTTCTCAACTCTCAGGACGCACTCTCGAGATGGATTTGGAATTATCGGCTGTAATTTGTAATTCCGTATTTCAGGAGTTAATTAACAACATTATTTAAAAATATGCAATAATTAAATATCAATCCAATAATTATCGCTCCGTGTTGTAATTTGTAATGCTTGATTAATTCTAGGTTTTTGTGTATAGTTCGTTGGTCATTCGAAATGGGTACAGGAGTACTTGAAATGGTTAAGTGCGCGGAGTTACGAATGTGCCTGTTGTGCACAGAATACAGAATAGTGCCTATCCGTTGACAGGAAGGTTTTTTGTGCTGACAGAGCAGTTTGTTTGAGTTGTCCGTCCTCGCCAGATTTAGTGCGTGTTTGGTATTCGGCGTAAATTTTTCTTCGAGTGTGGCTTCCGGTTTGATTTATTTCGACAACTGACATCACCGCTTTGAAACACAAAACATCGAAATTGACTGCTGTGTATAACGATCGTAACAATGGCAAGTCACGCGAATGGTAAAGTGGAACCTGAGAAGAAAGTTGCTGTATATCGAGATAAACTTAAAACGGAATGGAATAGAGGATCATTGCGGAACATGAAGGTCATTCACAAGCTTTTGGAAGATGCTAAGGTATTGTGCTACGCTACAGATTATTATTCATAATGTATGTGTAATGTAAAATATCCCGTAAGAAAGAAGAACGGATGAGTCATGTATTTTATAAACTGAAATCTAAAGATAATGACTGTATATTTGATTATAGCTCGTACTGATTGAGTCCCAGTTCTTGGAACGCCGAGCTGGTGCAGTTCCTGAGTCGGAGCTGACCATGGCTCGAGATATTCTGGAAATTGGGGTTTTCTACAGTATTCTGAAGGAGAAACCAGAAATTGAACTCTTTGAGCGCTACATGTCTCAGCTCAAATCGTACTACTTCGATTATGGGTAAGGCTGGATCGGGATATGCATATCTTCTGTGTTTTATCAGTATGATAACAAATTGATTTAATTATGTGGTCATGTCATATTTTCAGAGTCAAGCTTCAGGACTCACCTTATATGTACGAGATATTGGGAGCCAATTTGCTTTGCTTGTTGACCGAAGGACGTTTGGCTGAGTTCCATACGGAATTGGAATTGATTTTTCATCCGGTGGACCGAATTGCTGGGCTCATGGAAAACGTATTCATGAAACGGGCTGTTGAACTTTCTCAGGCTCTTGAAGAAGGCCGTTATCGAAAGGTAGGTACTATAACTGTGTATGAGGAAAGCCCACACTATGAATATTGTATTTTACATTCAATCATGTTACATTTTGTCAGATTGCTGAAGAGGATGGACCTCAAAAGAAATCTGCACTTTGGCACTTCTTTATTACTAAGCTTTGCCGAAGCTCTCGGGTTGAGTTAGCGGATACTTTGGAAAGATCTTATGAGCGGGTCGATATAAACTTTGCCGATAAGTCGCTTGGATTTAAGGATGCTGGGGATAAAGAAGAATTTATGAAAACTGTACGTTATAATTACAAACTGAAGCTGTCAAAACCATTTTATAATCTGTTCCGTATTGGAACCTGCTAACTTGGCTTATATGACAATTTAATTCATTCAAATTGTTTCTGTTATTTCAGCGAGATTGGAATCCCCAAAATGGTTTCTATAATTTCAATGATGGCAGACGTGGAAAATCCTCGGTTCATTCAACCCGAATTATTGAAGAAACTCTGGCCTATGCCAAGCACATGGAAACCATTGTCTAACTAACATCATTAATCGCCTTCTGATCTATACAAACCTTTCATTCTAAATACAGAAAGACAATCACCAAATTATTGAAACCTAGTTAATTATGCATGTACCTCACAATAGCCATAATTGTGAATAAATTGGAATGTTGCTATTACCTTTGAATTCGAACCGCTTACCCACGACTGCGACCTGGATTTTCGAAGTTACTTTATTTGGTTGTCCAGCACGACGTATTGCTTATTATTTTTGGTCTAGCTAAATCGCAATTTCAAACATTGGACACATGAAAATTGAAAGAATGACATTGAAAGTGATAATGGTATGCTTTGAAATAATTGCACGTTACATCTACGATGACTCGTAGTTCCTCAAGTCAACTTTGTGCCTATTCTGTTTAGAAGCGGGATAAATATGGCTGTTCGATGCGCCACTGTCGCACCAGCTCGGGTCACTGCAAACGTCATTGAATACCTTCCATTGAAATCCTACCTGCAGCGCAGTGCGGCACCAGTTCACTCCCGAACCAGAAGCCCTGACCCACCCCCTTCTTCCAGAAGTTATCGTCGCCAGGCAATCTATCTGGAGCTTGTCAATTCGAATTCCAAATTCAAAGATGAGACTGTTTTCGCCAAAGCTCCAGAATTCTTTAGAACCAAAATTGGACTGCCGAAAAGGAAAAAGGAAATATCAGGTTCCGGAGATTTTGTCTCACCTGAAAAATCTAAGAAATCTTTATACAGACCACACGGGGAACAGCGCACTGCATGCTCAGAGTTTCAAGCCAGTAAGGGTGGGACGCACTATTATAAAAGAGGATGTTCCGGAGACGCTGCGGGCATGGACTCAGGAACAAATTCGAAAGTATCTGTTACGAGTAGCAAACCCATAAATCGGGTATCGAAAGCTAAGTCCAAACCGAACTGGAAATATGTTGGAAATTGTAAGGACTCATTTACATCGTTCAAAGACTATTGCTCTCCTGTAGAACATACTTGTCGGAGGTCAAACAATGCTAAGGTAAGCGTTTTAATACGACAAGATATCAATTATCAGAATTTTCAAGAATTATTTATTAAATACGAGATTTCTTAGACAAGCAAGAACAAAAGACCGTTAGAAAACTCCAGAGATGAGAATTGTCGTTCTTGTTCAAGTGAGAACCACAAAGCTAAAACCTTATATCGCTCGAAGAAGGAAAGAGCGGACGATTCTGTGGAACAAGTTTTTGCTGTAAATGGTGCTGTTGTGTCTTTCAAGGGTTTCGAATACCAAAACTTTACCAACTGGTTTGCTGATCCCATAAGGTTGGTTGATAAGAATAAAATCTTTGTCATTTATTATGATAAATCTGACCGTTTTGGGTTAAATTGTGCTTCTAATTTAACCATGTGCAGAACTACTGGAAAACAACCGTGTGCATATAGGAAAGTATTAAACTTCACTGGGTATACAAATCGTGAAATCGTTATGAAGGTCTACAACGGTAACAAGCTTGTGGTAAGAAATGAATTACAAAACACACAAAATTAGTTAATTTCATTAATATATCGTTTAACACTTGAAATTATCCTTTCTGCGTAGATTGAAGGTTCAAGACCATGTCGAGGTAACTGTATGGCTCAGACACTCAAAGAAGTTATAGATTTACCGACAGAACTACCGATCGAATCACTCTTCATGTCCCGTACCCCTCAAGGAATTTTAATTATTGAACGAGCTCCATCTAATGTCACGGCCACCAAAAGAAGTTAGTATATAATCAGCGTGGATACTTTCTTTTGGTACCCATTGGTGTAATTTTAAAACGTGTTTATTCACCAAAATTTTTGACCTTAGGGTCGTAAAATATTAGTGGAAATAAACCAAATTTTCTTATCCTAACTGAAGGATGAGGTGAAACTTGTTCAATCAATCTGTCTCTGTGCACAGACATTTTTCGGAATCTATTTAAATCACAACAAACTACAACCATAAACGAGGAATGCTCTAACGCGCGTTGAGTTCTATGCGTCTTTAAGGTATGTATAAGGAATACAATGCTTGAAATTGAAAGGAAGAAGGCGGAAGTTAGGGTTTAAAATTATTTTACCTCTTTCAAACGTGAAGCATTAGGAATATGAATTAATTTATATCATACTTCGCCAACCGAATTCAGATTTTATGCAAAATCCAGAAACATCTCAAAGACTAGCACTTTTAGAAATTATCATGTGTTCGTTTACCGGAGGCAAGCGAAAATAACCTCAGAAGACTGAACGCGCTTTCAATACTTAATACCGCGATATGTAATCGTTTTAATACCAAACGAATACCTGAGTTTAGGCCAAATACCCAAAACAAAACAAACGTAGTATATATGTACAAAATAACTATAATGTGAATTCATCCATATACGAGAATACATAAGGACCTGCAAATAGCCGATAAGACGCAAGCATTTGTATCAGTCTATATGTATGTATGTATGTATCAGTATCTGTATCAGTCTGAGCCTCAGCCGCAAGCAAAAATCCAGTTTCTCAACTTTTTCCACTTTGTGTTTCCTTAATTCCTGATCTGATGAATCCCGGATTTCGTGTACCGGTTTTCATGACGCCAGAAATTTGTATGCTAGTACGTCGTGGTACCAGCGAATACAGTTTGAATTTAAATCTGTGCATAGCAAATCTATATAGTTATATGGGGACCGAGATAAGGACGGACACGGTCAAGCTAAATTACACACAGAATTGCCTTGGCGTGGGTAGAATAGTAGAATTACAGGCTTAATTTCTAAACACAATAGGACTGCAAGCAAAGCGTGTGGGTTGAAGCCAGTTTAGTCTTTAGTCATATCCACGTCGACATCATTACTGAAGAAATCCTAGCAAAAAAGAATAATACAATGGCATAGCATATACAAGGCAAGGCACTACCCGCAGCAGTTACCTTTAATAATCCTTTAACACAGATAGTAACGTAACATAAAACGTAATACAAAGTACCTACATCCTACATATAGCAATACTTTGCAAAAGTCCTTCAGATTTATTATTCATCTTGAACAGCACAAGTGTTTGTAATAACTTTCTTCTCACTGTAGAGATACATTTAGTGGAAGAAGCGTCAGCATTCTGCTGACGTGTGTGCCGAGAAATAGCTTTTGATAATTAGCATCCGTTTCCAGGAATAGTACAATATTCAATATTACATTAGAGTATAGCCAATTAATATCTAATTAATTCATTTCCACGATGAACTTCATTTTTATCGCATTTTTCGTGGTTTTCGCTGTAGTGCTTCAAGTCCAAGCTTCAGCCAAACAGGTACTATACTGTCACTATTTAATACTCACTTTGCGGGTGGACGCCAGAGTAAATCCTACCGAAATCCCTTGGAAATGTACGCATTTCTATTGTATTTCTTGTCAATTTAAAAAACTTTATATTTTCATTTTATTCCAATTTCTGTTAACCAGTCATCCACCATTAAAGTTGGAGTTTACTATGAGACTCTTTGTCCGGATTCCATTGCCTTCATCACACGTCAACTATTTCCACTAATGCAGAATGGTGGTGAAGGCGTCATTGACGTCCAGTTCGTGCCTTATGGAAAAGCAAGGGTAAGCAAAGCATGATTATGATTAGACAAAAGTTCCAGAAAGAATGCGTAGCACAAGTACAGTTATGCTACCATTTAGTCCCATATAGAGAATTCGCCCTATACTTCTTGCATGCTGAGACAACACATATATGGTTTTGTATGTGAAGATATAACGACGAGTGCTTTGTTAAATTGGAGTTATGTATTCTGTAATAGGCGCATCGGGTGAAAACAAAATAATTATAAGTTATAAAATACGGCTGTATAATATATGTACCATGCATTTATGAAAAAATTTACTTAAAAAAATGTACAAATTCCAGACCATTCAAGAAGGCGACACCTATAAATTCACTTGCCAGCACGACAAGGAAGAGTGTGAAGGGAATAAAATGCATTCCTGTGCCTTAAAATACATTACCAATGTGAAACAACAACTGGATTTCGTAGCCTGCTCAATGGGCGCATCCTATCCACCAGGTGCACTTGACCTATGCTCGGCCAGAGTTGGTGTGGACAACGAGACTGTAAACGAGATTCAAAACTGCTCCAATTCCGTTGAAGGTGACCGATTATTAGCAACAAACGGAGAGCTCACTTCCGCACTGAGACCGAGACTGAGTTTCGTCCCGACCGTGACGTACAACAATGTTTATGATTACAATAAGATGATGACCAGTCAAAGAAATTTCAAGCGCGTTGTTTGTACAGAATTGAAGAATGTCCCAGATTTTTGTCCACGGAAGAACAAGGAAAATCGTGGGGAACGAAAAGTCAGGAGTTACGCAAACGACGAGTATTAAATTAGCATTCAATTTAACATCAGCCCGAAATGAACACATTCTAAATTCTAATAAAGCTTTCCTAACCTTACAATTACAAACAACTTCCGGATATCCAAAGTATTTTAATTTATTCGCTAAAAGCTGTAAATATTTAATTACGGTTACTCCAAGTTATACTTAATATTGGATTAATAGGATCTTATTTTCTGCAATTTAGTCAATTGCAAAACACGTTTCTTTAAATTCCTGGTTCGTTGAATTACAACTGATTTTTACGAAAACAGTGAGTATGTGGTCACTTATCTATCACCTGAGCGAGCTGAGCAGAAAAAACGCCGATCCGTTTGGCGTCTTCGACTCCACATAAGCTATTCGATTCCTTTCAATATAATTTACTCTTCAATCTTTCCCTTCATACCGTAACATAGCAAGACACAATTCTAAATTAGAACTTGGCATGAGACGGTTACATATCTTTAACGAATAATAAGAATTATAATTATAATTGACAGGATTAGGTTTACTTTAAAAAGTACGCCTTGGAGAAGTGTTTGAAAGTGGAAAGGAATGATTGGTATTATAATTTTGAAAAAATATTATTTCAACAGAACAGAGTTTTGATTGAATTGGACCTAATGCGTTAGGGATTGTAATTTGTAATATTTGCAATTCAAGATTATGCGAGGAATATGACAAATATGACGAAGAAAAATATTAGGAGCGCAAAAACCTTGATCATGAGCCATCGATTTGACGTCACAGTGCGGAAATACTTGAGGAGCTCCGTATGAGCTGCTTCAACGTTCATCTCAGCATCTTCAATATTTCCATCAATTCGATGAACGACTTCTTCTTGTTCCTTGACCATGAGGGCCAGTTGTTGAAAGATACCTCCAAGCTCAACGATGGTCGACTCAATTGACTGCATCGTGTCTGCTCGGCTCGACAGGTACGCTTCCTGTGAAACAAATTAACATACGGTTTAACGAAAATGAGACCCGGTGATAGAGAATAACGGTATTAAAACTATAACGCAGTGATATACGATTAGGTCGGCCTAACTCATTTTACATGTACATACATAAAACCATCGAGCATCACTGAAACGTGTAAAGTACTGAAATTCTTACGGTGTCGTCTTGACGAGAAAGCTGCGTTTGACGCATTCTCAAACTGTCTCCCATTCCGCTGCCCATGTCTATAGCCACTTCACTGCCGGAATGCCCCTCATCCTTAATTAGAACAGAACCTAAAAACGGACAAAAAAAAATAATTAAGATATCCAGAATTAAAATTTAGAATTTGCATTCTGAGAAATTTGAGCGTATTGTACCTTGATGGAACCCAGTCATGGCAGAAGGCGGTAAACTGGAGGCGACAGGGCCTTGGGAAAACTGATCTTGCCTTGTCCTCTGCTCTTTCAAATTCTAAATGGGAAAATTAAATTAATTTACAATTAATTTAGTATTATATTTACAGTGTTAAAGTAAACAACATAATTCAAGTTTACCATACCTCAGTCCTAACTTGGAGAACTTGCTTGAACTCACTGGACATTGTGGCTAATTTTGATTGAAGACCTACGACGACACCCGACGAGTGGGACTGCATATGTTTTCCATTCTGCTGATGACTTCCTCGTGCCGTATTTTGGAGCTATTATTTTGTACAACCAGCTTATATGGGTCAAGCCAATGGCAATTTCGAATATGCAACACAGTACAGTAGACTTACCTTGGCAATATCTTTGTTGAGGGAATTGATATCTTCCTTAATTATGAACGTGAGTTCTTGTATTTCCACAGACTTATCATCGAATAGGGATTTTCTTTTTGCCACTACGGAACAACAACACATAAATGAGATGATTGTAAAACTCACTTAATAACATATAAGTTATTTCATGTCTGCTTTGAACTTACACAATGCGAGCTTTTCCAGTTTATTGTACGTTTTACTGATGTCCTTTCCAATTGATCTGTATTGATTTTATACAGGTTAATATTTTACGTTCAACGTTCAACATTCAAGCGTAAATGTTTTCTGATTTGCAAAAATACATTATGAATTACCGTGCAATTCGCATAAATTCTGCATATTTGTCCAAATTCCTGTTGGCTCTGTTGTTCAAACCAACTTGTTGCCGAGTCTGGGCTCGACCCTGCAATGATCTGAGAGCTGATTGGAATTCTCCAGTTCGATCCCGGCCCATAATATTCTCCTTGTCGTCGTCCAATGTGTCTGATGATGAAACTCCCCACCCGTTACTCACAAGTGGTTCCTCTTCGGATTTTGAACTTCCTCGACGTCGTCTCACTCTCGCTACACTCATCTCATTATCAAGTCTGTCACAAATAATTGAAAACAAAAAAGTTAAGTAAATATAACAATCAAATGTATGATGTATCGATGTATGGTAACTACCAGCATCAAACCATACTTTTATAATATAACGCATCCAACCCTGACTGGTTTGAGAGCGGTATAGGTCAATATATTTAAGAACAAGTAAGTACAAACTATCTAACATTCACATTTACGTAACCTGACACAGCAATATGTGAGGCAGAGAAGGAGAAAGGAAATCTGAACAAATATTCTTATTTATTAGATCACCATCACCAACATTTTAAATATAAATAAATTTAGAACCAACAATAGCTACTGATACTGAATTTCAATGCTCTTAACAATACTGACTTTCATATTCTGTATTCCGAGTTTTAGATATCGTATACTATTTCCAAATGAAAATGAAAGATCACCAGTTATATTTAGTAACAGTGCACTTGCTACTTACACTAGTACATATCCTAGCAGCTGTAAAATATTAAATTGTCTTCGAATCTCGCTGGGAAATAAACTTGGACATTATGCGATTAGCTTATACATGGGATGTCCCTTCCAGAATCCTGGAATCAAACGCTATCGTTTATCGTATACCGTTAATATTGAAGAAAAATTCCAATATTAAGCTAAGTTAAAACCAGCCATACTGTATTATCTCCCTGGTATTTTCCAGTACTAATGACTAATTGTAAATGCAGGCGCACGCCCATATCCACACAAGCGCCGAAACTCGAAAACTTATTGACATTGACATTTAGCTAAAGCAATAAAATTAAGGCCCCTTCCCCCCAACGAATGAATCTCATCAATCGTTGTACAACATATGACATACATAATATGTAACATGTAAGCACATCATAAATTGTGAATTGGATATACATTCCGTGAATATAAAACCGATTTATTAGCTTGTATTATATTATAAGCTTTAAGTTGTAGCTTGTCACCTGGGGACCACGGCCGTATGCTGTATGCTGTAAGGTACTCCTACGTCGACCTGAAGTTGGAAGTATTTACTGACTGAATTGAATGTGTAATTAGCTTGTGCAGCGATTCGTTGTCACGTCCTTCCGCACCCTTCTTGCTTATCTCTTGAGATTTATTCCAGGGACGTTTCAGCAAAGCAAAGCAGTAACAGCTTTACTTCATTCTGTACTGATGTAAATTTAAAATTGAAATATAACTAGCAGGATTACTGTAACGTTGAACGTTGAAAAGAGACACTTATTTAAACACAACAAAAAAACGATGGACACCTGTGACTACAGACAGACAGAGTAAATGACAAAGTTCAAATAGACAGGAACAGGACAATAAATGGTGACGATCTTCGTGACGTCAAGTTAAATAGAAATTACCACTCAAGTGAATTCCTTCAGCATAACCCAGTTTTACATTTTTTTCCACATACTACAACATACCTATACATACAACATACACTTTCACATTACATTAGATTTCCGCTATGCAATGCACAATGCAATGCACAAGAAGGCTACATACTCAATTTCTCAAGGCATTCAACACGAATTCTACGTACCGGATTTTTAGACACAAGACTAACTCAATACAGTTCTTGCTATAGAATGCAGAATAGACAATGCTTTCCTGTACAACTTTGACAACCCAAAGCCAGAAACGTACGTGGACTTACGGGGAAACGGGAAAACCTGCAGCAGCACATTTGGTCAGACGACGTCTCGTCGTCGTCAACAAATCTGGCTTGTGCTTCTTTTATGAATTTTAGGCTGAAGATAAGGTAAAAATTCGGAAAAACTGTGTGCGTGAAGAAAAGATAAAGTAGCGATAAAGCAAATTAGACAGATGATACACCTTTACCATATATGTACATACCTGTGACACACACCTAAGATATGCAACAGAAACAATGAAAATTCTACGGCTTTTAGGCTGAAGAGAAAAGATAGCTTACCTAATACTACTGGCGCAAGGAAAAGATAAAACAACGTTGGTAGATGAAATTGCAGTTTATCGATGTCCTCTAGGTATGAGTCGGTCACCGGTCATTTCGCTGGATTAGGTAAAATACAACAGCCAAGCATTTATTTTAACAAGGAATTTATGCCGGTTTTATCTTTACCCTGACTAAGCTAAGATATACCCTGATTTAAAGAAAATGAAGATGAAGCGTTCCTCCTGATATTCTCCAGTAATTTTCATATTTATTCTTTTCAATGAGTACTGATTCAGTTTGGGCAGATAACATGAGTTGAATATGCTTGTACCGAATAGCGTACTTGATGAATACATAAATAGAATGATTACATATACATATTATAGTTGTCTGTAGTTTGTTATAATTAAGTTTTCATGCAAATAATCAATATTTTAACAATTTTTTCCATATCGAATTTAGACAGCTTATTGGTTGAACATGTATTTTTGTGTAATGAAATGAAGAAGGTAGCTGTTTTGAATAAGTAATGAATGGTTGAGCTGAATAGGAATCATAGAGGCGGATTAGTGCATGCATGGTCTAAATACATAATATAATATAACATTTTTCTGAGAAATATAACTAGGTTTGTCTTGATATTTTGATGCACGTAGTGCAAATTTCGAGTTGAAGTTATTTAGCTAATTTTGATTTTGATACATGATTATTAATGGAGATTTTAGTTAAGGAATGACTTCTTTCCTGGACTGCTCATTCTTGGGAAGTTGGAGTTGGGGATGTAGGCCCGGATCTTGCTTGTGGACCTCGACGATGTCGATAAGATCGATTTCCACCGATGGCGGCCCGGTCCCCGTCCCCAGCTCCAGCTGCTGCGTCTCTATCCATTTGATTCTTGATTGTAATACGGCTGGTTCGAACTCTTGCCTGAGCATTGTACAACTGATGATAAGTTCCCTGGATCTGGAGCACCGTGATATCTTCCGGCTCATCGACACGTTGAATGAAGTTGATCCTAGCTCCAGTTTGTTGTTGAATCTCCTTGATTCGAGCTCCACTCTTTCCAATGAGTCTACCAACAATGTTCGATGGAACCAACAATTCAATTCGAACACGAAGCATGTCTCCTGGTAGCATTTCCTTCAATTTCTCCATCAAGAGGTACTGAGCCTTCCAGTGACCCTCCAAGGGTCCATAAATGGTAACTTTACGTTCTTCAATACCTGGTTGATCGGTGTGAGCAATCTTGATGGAAGCGCCACATTCTCGAATGAAACCACGAATAATAGAACCGCGTGATCCAATTACAGCTCCCACGGCCTTGCTTGGCATGTAAAAGTATGTTGTTTCTGGTTCATATCCATTCATGTTCTTGCACAGCGCATTTGACTTGTAACCCTGGTTGTGATAATAGTATCCATGGTAATCAGTCGGTGGTGGGAAGGGTGTCGGCAACAATCCTGGAGCCATCATAGGAGACACAAAGCTGTGTTGACGTCCAGGTCCAGATGCTGTGCGTCCGTAATAGGAAGTCATCCGTTGGTCCATTGGTCCATTGTTCATAGCTGGATTTGGAGGAACAAATCCACTGCGAATAGCATGCATGTCATTAGCATGTGCGGACATCAACTTTGATGAAACCAGATCTTCCGCCATGCACATACCAGCGATCTAGAAACAACATTTTAAAAGTTAAGTCAGTTTTAAAAGTGGTGATTTGTGATCAATCTAATCTAGTCTACTAATATATCCTGTAACAAGAACACTTATATATCAGTTGTCTTACCGAGCCACGAATAGTGATGATACGGTCTCCATCACCCTGACCACCGTGTTGTCCAGCAGGGCATCTGATCTCCGTTTGATTCGATACGTGGATCTTGGTTTGAGTCTCATGCATCATCTGAACAATATTTGTTCCTCCTTTTCCAATAACTCGTCCAATCAAATTATTATTGGCCAAAATTCTGAGACAAACATCAGCAGAAGATCCTCGGCTTTTGTTCGTTTCTTCAACCAGGATTTCCAACACCTGTTTACATGCAGCGGAAGCCTTTTCAGGAGCACCAAGGATAGTAACAACTTTCTCTTGCTCACGGCCCCCGGCACCAGCAGAACTTCGAATAACGTCAACCCGAGCTCCAGTTGAATGTGTGATTCTTCTAATTGTTGAACCATTTCGTCCAATCAGTGCTGTTCGATAACGAGAACGTATATTATCATTTTGCATAAACATAAACATACTTCTTGGAGTTCAGAACCAACATTCGATTAAGTACAATAAACTCACCGCCAACATACTCCGCCGGAACCAACATTCTCAATGGAAACTCCGTTGACGGATAATCACTGGATGCGGCGCTTGTCGTTGTGGCCCGGGAACGGCGAGACCGGTGATCCTCGAATGAAGTACCTGAGGGAACAGGAAACAGGAATTGCAATTGTTTTTACATTAGGAGACCGAATCAATCAACATCATCAAATCAAATCAATATGACAGCTTATCACTTATCATCATTCATTAGGTAAACGAAATTAAGCAAAAAGATAAACTTTTGTAAATATATACTAACCATCGTTTTCCAGGGCTGAGAGTTCAACCTTCATCTCAATGCCATTTACATGAAATCCATCACATTCGTCAATTAGTTGTGTTGCTTTACCAATATCAGCCACAACGGCGGCAAATACATTCTTCCCAATTTTTTCCATTGATAATAGATTTCCACCCCAGTTCGAGAGAAGTTGATCAATGTCTTCAGTGGTGATAGCCGCAGTTCCTTAATTTTTGAAACACTTGAGTTATTATTCTGAATCAAAATTAGGGAGCCATAGCTACAAAAAAAGTATTTGATCCGCCCGTCGTGATTTCGACCCTGTCGTGTTAAGTTCTAATTGTTGGACATATCAACGAACGAATATGCCAAAGAAAACCAAACAGTACCCCGAGTAAACGTAGGTATGTATGCGTAAAAAACACAATCGGTAAGTACCGACTTGAACATGAAGTATGTTTGGTATCAAATTCGAATCCATGGCGTGGCTTAAAGTTAAATAGCCACGCTGAGGTATCACACGAAACTTTGCGACACATTTTGCGCTCTGCTCTGTGGTGCATCATTTCTACAACGAGGTGATAATAAGAAAAATTATCGGATTCGAATTAATGAACAAATCGCAGCTCCTTTGATGTTCCATTTGTTCCTGTATCATCTCATGGCATGATGCGAGGCAAAACGAAAAAAATAAAAAATTTGTGATACAAAGCTTCGTGTGATGTCTCAATGCACGCGTAAAATATGAAACCAACGTTAAAAGAGGCAATTAACCTCATAAAAATAATAGCAAAGTTTTAGTCCTAGATTACCTCTATCTCTATCCCTGTACTTGTATGCACCTAACCAGTTCTGGAACACTTTCCAGTTCCAAGAATTCTTAAAATTGCGATATTATAATTGTATTATTAATAGTAATATTAGAAGCACGTAAACAAGAGAAAATGACTAACCATCCGCTGGACTGATGAGAACTCTTGCATTCCGGGAGTTTCCGGACAGGTGACTGGTAGCCGGTTCGATCATTAGATACTTCCCACCGAAAGCAACTCCGTTGAAGCGGTCGATGACAAGGTCAGCCGTTGCTTGGTCACCGCACTCAATAAATGCGTAGCCTTTTTTGATTGTGAGGCTGAAGACGTTACGAATTGTTAAGCCTCCCTGGAGCAAGAAGTTACGAAGAGTGTCCTCCTTTACATCTACGGGCTGGACAAAAATGTAAAAGTTACTTTAAATTATGCAGATACAGCAAGCTTTGCTTGGACGAAATTCAACATAACATTTAGTATTAATTAAAATGAGTACCGTTGAATGCCAATTGCATCCAAAGTATGCGCTTCCGAATATATCTTTTACTTTCGTATGAATGGTATGATTGAATATTTAATTTTTAATATAAATTAGTCAAATGAACTTTTATTTATTCAGAATTGGATTACAGTTCCTGTTTTGTTTTTCAACTATTAAGTACCTGAAAGGCGTGTGGCACTGGACGTGACAGGTTGACTAACATTAGAACTTATTTGAGAGAAGTTGTGTTTGGGTTTCCTCTTTCCTCCCCAATTATTACATTTCATGTAAGGCTCACCTTTAGGTCACTTGTTGAAGTTACGTAGTATAAACTATTTTTGCCGAGCTATTATACTTCAAATCTTTAACTGACGTTTTGACGCTTGATGAAAGAATACAAAATCCACAAATATTTCTAAAATTGGGCATCTAATCAGTAGCCCACGAGTTTCATCATTTTAAACTTCACGCACTCCAATACCCGTTTGTATCATGAAATATGGAATGAATTCCATACGTTGTGGATTGTTGCGCATATGCAGTTTGCTTGCAGTTTATGGCTGGGGTGAGTAGCTCGCGATCGCGATTTTAAAACTGAAGAGACATACAGTAGGTCTCTGTCTAGTCTAGTCTAGATGTTCATGCTTGATACGACATACGATTCCGACTCGACAGTGACAGTTAGCCAATTGTCAGTAGGTACTTAACATACAGGAAGTTGCGAATTTTGATATGGCACAAAACATAGGTGCGAAAAAACATCGCGGGGAAACGACATCGTGGGTGAAAAATGATCGTGGCGAAAGAACATAGGCAGCACATTACATCGTGCCACAAAAAATCGTAAATAGTTATTTTATAAACCTGTGGGGGCTAGACAGTAAGTACCGACAAACTCGTGAGTACTTCTCGCACGTTTAAGCCTAACCTAACGTATAACGTTGTCACAGTCAGGTTAGGAATCACGGGTTTGAACCTTATATACGATATTTTGTAACACGATGTAATGTGCTGCCTATGTTATTTCGCCACGATCATTTTTCACCCACTATGTCGTTTCCCCGCGATGTTTTGTGCGCGATGTATCGTATAGAGGGTATAGGTACATGATACATTACACATACAACATACATACATACATGCATATGGAGATGGAGTTCAATAGTCAGAAGTCAGCCAGTGTGTCGTCAGTCGTCATACTGTGCCAACCATCAAATATACATTAGATTCCAATCCAAAAATCAGCGGAGGAATCTTTATATATAATGACGTGCATGTATCTGCGAACTCACTGTATATCCGTGTGAGGCGGGTTCAAAGTCCAATTCTTCCACTCTTCACGGAATTTGTTTGTTGCGCAGCAGAGACCGAAA
>JAQFYT010001064.1:0-18770 GCA_034694925.1 Ceratophysella denticulata
ACTAATTATGGTAATTTTAAGCGGGCGGATATTTATTTGACCCACTTCCTGACCTCCAAATTGAATGCGGTTTTTTGGATTGTTTTCTGGCAGGCTAGAGCTATTTTATACAGTATTTTTAGGTCGAAATTCATTCACGTTCATAGTGTAAGGCCCTTTGTTAACTTGGACCTTTGGGAATTTATTTGACCCGCTTCCTGACCTTGAAATGGAATGCGGTTTTTTGCGTTGTTTTTATGTCGCTTATATCTTTCTAATACAAAACTTTTTAGGTCGAAATTCATTCACGTTCATATAGCTACCATAAGACGTAATGTTATCTTTGACCCCAGTTTTGACCTTAAAGGAGGGGTCAAATCGCTTAGGTGATACGCGTCCCCTATCCTTACTTTGACCATAGCTTTGCGCTGGCACCAAAATTTCGGGTCTAAACCCGTTTGTACGTGGTTCGCCGTTTTGTAGCAAAAAGGGGTCAACTAACTATAATAGTATACTGTAACAAAAGTAACTTTTTTGTTACTTACACTCCCTCCAGATTTACATCAGGATTTCACGTAGTACTAGCAAAGTTTAGCATGATTGTATCTGAAGTTGTTATCTGTATCAATCAGAAAATCTTCGCATGATTGGAGAACGGATGAGAATACCGTGCATTGCATGGTTATTATAATGTGGGTACCATCACATACTTTGCTAAATCAATATGTAGGTACTCACGGCTTTACTTTTAAAACGCATCAATAAAATATACATATGCCCGATTGCGTTTTTGATCCGCAACTTACCTATTTAGGTAACCTTGAGTTGTGCCGTAAGCAGTGAAATATAGAACAAGGATACGATACCTATGAATCGTAGGCTTGTTTTCAGTAATAAATGTTCCTATTTATTAGCGAAATATACAAAAATTTCAGGTTTATAATCGCAATCAATTTGTAGTATATCCACATAAATGGTAGCGTGTTACGAGTGAACGCTATCCTACATACCTTCTATCTAATAAAACTTGCACTCAATCTCGTCTAGATATGGATAAGCATCTGCGATCAACTTTCGTATTTCATGTTACAAGTACTAGTGGTGCGCTGACTGCTAGCTCTGCTGTCTCTCCCAAAGTTCATGTCAACATTCACGCAATATTCCTTTGAAATTCGATGGATTTAACCAGGACACATTCGATTTTTGCGTCGAGCTCTACTCGTTTGGGTATTCGACTGAGTCGTTTATTACTGCTAGTGGTCTAAACCACTAGCAGTAATAAATCTGAAACACAAAACCGTGCCTGATGTCTTGATAGGCATTTAGAAATAAAGTGCTTCAACACCAATATTTACACGCACTTCTATTGAAGTCGAAAACGAAGTCGACCTTTTGGACAAACGTCATAGAATAAAAAACTCAAACACGATTTGTATTTAAAAAATTCAGAAAATAAGAAGTCGTGACTTTGTCTAAATATCCAAAAACATTCCCATCAACAAATTGTCATGTCACAAAGTTTCGCGTTTCGATTTGGACGCGTAACAAAAACTCATTTACATTTACAAGTGGTTTCACTTATCATTATATCTGTCACGCCAAAGTTGTTATTTTCAATGCAAAAAAGTAGAATGAAATTCTACCTTATTCCACATCAAGCATCAAACCAATATACGTATTGAATTATTTTTTTCTGATTTTGATACATATTTACGTCAATAGGTGTACGTCAACGCTTTATTTCGAGCGTCTATTTTAGATTAGCTTCGTACCACACGTTATCATGGAGCCGATCCTCCGCTTTAATGACGAGGAAGCAGCGGGAGAGTAATTATATTTACTGTGAACATGACCCTTAATGCGGGCATCAACTTGGAAGATCCTTAGGCGGAGAAGAGTAAATTGAAAATGTCACGAGAGGGGGGCATCGATCCGTGAAAAAAAAGGCATCGAGCGTTCAATGAGGAAGTTGGAAGTTCCGGCCACACACGTCTCTGATGTGCTTCTAGGATTAGGACTATACACTTTATCAAAATGAAGATGAAAAGAAACACGACCAAGTGAAAGCACGAGATTGAGACTCATTTCTCCCCTCCATCCAATACGCACTTCTTTCTTCATTTTTCTGAAAAACACACGAAAGTCCAATGTAAAAGGTAGCCACTAGTCAGGCCAGGTAGCTTGACGTTGTTGACTTGAATTATTCGTCTACGAGCAACAACGCAATGTATTTGGCATGGCCGGACTCTGCTCTAGTAATGCTTCAGCCATTTATAAGCCATTGAATGAATTACATAAGATGAATCTTATTGAATTGAAAAGCCAATGAAATTTCCCCCAAACTACTTGTAGACCCCCTTGTGCGATAATGCATTGCGGCGGTCCTATCGCGCGTTCAACAACACGTCTAGTATCTTGATTCACCATAGGGTTTGTTAGAAAACTTATTTGTTGTACACATCTCCATATAAACAAACAGCTCTAAACATTGACATTTGCAAGCTAGGTACTGAAGGTACACGTCGTACACAATTCTTCACACGCTAAAATGAAATTGAGTTGAGAGTTGACATTTATTGCTGTTTGTTAAATCAATTTTTCAACATTTGTGTCTACGCGAATTTTTAGAACCTCGACCAGGCGTAGAATGCTAAAACTCTCGCTGCTAGAACTAGGACTTGTTAATAACGTTTAGATAAGATGTGCTTTTTTTTTCTTACAAACGTCATATGCCGGGGTAATAGTATATTCTGTGTCATGTTTGTTTCAATAACTTCCTCGCAATATTTATGAAAATTTTGATAACCTTAAGGTTAGTCGCCCCACTCAAACCTCGCCCGTTGTTGGTAATAGTATCATATGGACAAAACCCGTCGCAGGACTTTATGGCTAACTCGCGTAATATTCGACCAAATTATGCGAGTTAGCCGTATTAGTCCTGCGACTGGTTTTGTCCATAAGATACTATGACCAACTAGAGGCGAGATTTGAGTGGGGAGACTATAACCTTAAGCTTAACAAGGTCAATGTGTATTCATGAATATAGAAGTTTCGATATGATTCACCTACAGCATATGATGTGTTTGTTTCAGGTATATTCAGTCACGTGTGCTACCTGCAATCAACAAAGTAACTATCACGGTTTCAAAAAGTTGTTCAGAATTCTAAAGATATGTAAAAGTACACAGAAAGGGTTAGTGTACCCACCCACAGGTATTTCTTGAGAATTCCTCAAAAGAGACAGCGCTGTGTAGGAGATATAATCTTTATTCAGAGTTTCTGGAAAGTATACCGAGTACGGCACCCTGCCGCCTGTTTCGCTTTTTCGTTGCCAAACTCTTGTTCCAAGTCTTTTCAGACCCCACGCTGACTCTGCCCAGCATAGACCTGCTAAACTAAGAGTTTCTCCCGGCTTACATTCACTCTCAGTCTTCACCCGACTTTCTCCGCGTGCAGTCGTTTCAAACACCAACTAGCCCGAATATAATACGTATACCATTAGCAATTTTTGTGCAAAAAAAAACTTCTGCGCACAATTTGCTTGCGACAAAGTCATCAATTAAAATTGAAATTGAATTCACTTGAATCGTAATTAGCAAAGAGTTCATGTTTATAAAACATTAGTTTGTCCATTTGTTTGGACAAGGTTGACCATAACCTAGCTCAAGCGAACAGTTCTAACCCACATATAAATTATACAAAATGAGCACCCGTCGAAGGCGTCCTCGACGACCGGCACCCCTTCATTGGTCATCCACGGGATCCTCGGAATGCGACACAGACTTTACTAAATCCACAGCAACTGCAACTACACCTACTACCTCGAAACCCACGTCCCCATGTATTAGTCCGCGTGGGAACTTGGCATTCCTGGCTTCTCGCAGGAGTTCGCGGGATTCTCAAGGTACGGCCGGTGGAGATACGAGCCCAACGCCAAGCCCCAGAGCATCTTACAGACGGCGTCAATCCAATTTCTTGGAGCTACCAGGTGAGTCTGTCTGAAGTAAATTGAAGTGGCAAGGTTGAAGCTGCTGGATAGCTGAGTTGGCAGGCCATTAGGAGATTATATGTAGTACAAAAGGAGAAAGTAGAGACCTGTCGCCATGGCTTCCAGGGGAATTGAAGCGGAAATCAGAGCGGAATTACTTAATTTAATTTACTATTTCTCGCATGCAATCATTCGGTTGAATTAGTTGGGATTCAATGAAGCAGATACCTAGTCAGGTTAACGGTGTCCAAAGACTTTAGCTCAACTTCCTCGAACATTCTGATCCTGACTCCACTTTCACCTTAAGTCGTTTTTCTCCTCTCCAATTGAATGAAATGCAATAGGGACAACATTCCAGATTAGCACTTCTCCTATTTCACAAATACGTGACTTTCTCACAAGTCTCGCTCAAGAAGTTGTACATAGAACCTGAGTGTTTGAATTCTGCAGTAAAATTCTCAGTCAAGTCACTGTTTCATTTCTGTGTTATCTGAGATTGCCAACGTAATCTCGGCGAATGGAATGGACCCAACAGCCAAACAGAGTTCTCCAAGAAACTACGTGTAGATCTTGGTGTGTGTTGATGCCCTTCTTGAACTGTGTGCTACGTGCGGCAAACGCCTATCTATCAATTTCCACTTTGGCTTTTGCGCTTTCGCCCAATGAGCAGGTCAAACAGTCATTGGAATCATTTAGAGACTCAAAATTCGAAATATTTACATACGGTCAGTAGAATTGATATTTTTATTTGTGCAACGACGTTTAGTTACATCAGGTCGTTTGGTATTCGAAGCTTTTACATAGTCAGTCCAGGCTAGGAACCTCCGTGTTTATCGGTTCCGTACGCAGCATACATAACAAAATAAAAGCGTAACAACATTGGAAACTAGAACGACTGTATTGGAAAGTCCAGGGTTTGGATCAATAAGCGTTTCTTTGTACAAGAAGATGCAATTTGGAGTAACAACCTTCGATAACAGAAATTGACTCAGGGACTTGTTAGAAAAGAATTACCGGGACGGAACACGACGAGTTGGACTGTTGGACAAGCTTCTATTGAGTTCGTTGCTAACCTGTGTACGTGAGCAAGCACAAAATTCGCCAAGTCAAGCTCTGCAGTAGCGGAAGGATCTTGGTTACCGGGGTTATTACGCACCCCACTGCCCTCATTAGTGCAAGCTGGGCTGGGGTTGCCATGGGGTTCGGCCTTAAGTGGATTTATTCCTTCTGAATGTGAAAGCACCTCTGAGCAGTGAGACACCAAATTAGTCACCCCCGAATTGAACCGCAGTAGCTCCTGCGAAACTTCTCAATTGCTCAAGTGGGAACAAAGTATACTTCGAATGGCTTTGCTGTCTGCAGCGCCACTGTTCTCATGCTGTTAAATGTTAAATTAGGTTCGTGCAACTTCACATTCACCGACCTTAAATACTAATGAATTTGGGCTGCATCAAGGTGGGTCAAGTCCTGTTCTTTTCTGGATAAACCAAGCTAAAATACTTTATCCACCTTAGGCTGCATTAACTACACAGAAATATGTCTGAAATATTTCGACTGGGTTAATTTAATAACTTAGAACATTTAATCAGGTATTTATCCACAAATCAAGTGAATTATCTTGTGTTATCCCAAGCTTTTGAACGTTTAAATATCTACGATACACGTATTTGGTAAAAAAAAATATGACGTGAACGCTGCAAACGGCACCATTCAGGTACTACGGAGAGATCCATAACCGTACTGGACCGTTGAGGTTTCATTTGTAATTAAATTCGGATCGAGTCTACTGGGTTCTCTAAATTGGATCAGTTTGTTAGAAGTTGTGGGAGGGGGAAGGGGCTGGAGGGCACCTTGGTCAACAATTCCTCCCCATCTCCATCCGCGCTACGGAAACGGAACGCGACGTCAAATGACTTGCGGTTACGTAGAGCCTCCTAATTGAGTTAGACGCCTCTTCAATCACCTTAATGAACCCTTGGCGTCCTAGTCTTAGTTGTTTTACCACCAAGGCTCAAAATTTCACTCAGTGCTCAAAGGTAACAAAAGTGCTTCAAGCACAAAAAGTTAGCCGACCTAGTGAGGCATTTGCTCATACGTCCCTTCATCATAGGCGAGGCGGGCTGCGTCTTCTACTCGCAATTTCCGCTTTTTCTTTGATCTTTGTGTTTGATGTTGACCTGACTTCTTGCCATAATACTCTCCACGTTGAGAGTAATTTAAACCCGCACAAGGGCCCAAAATTCGTCATGAGATGAAAATCAGAGTAGAAGGTTCTGCATAGTAAACTCTGCATTTCAAAATGTATGTAGGGAAGCTCTGAGTTCCCTTGTTGACAAGACACGGGGCACGGGAGGATTCCTGGAAGTAAAGCATTTGAATCTGAGTTGAATACGAGATTAGGGCACTCAGATAAGGCGATGGAGAAGGTTTACATTTAGCATTCAAGAAAGTGAGTCAACTTTTCAAACCCAAGTCGAGGTCAGCAGGAGTGGAACGAAAGAAAAACCTGCCAAACGGAAACCAAAATGCAAACTTATTTCACTGGTTTCCTTCTGAAATAGGTTGGGATGAAAACAATCAGAGGGAATTGTTTCCGTGCTTAACCTTATAAATATTTGATGTATTGAAATACGGAGAATGCTTTTATTACCCGAGGAAAAACACGGGAGTTGGTGGTCTTATTTTACATAAAACAGAAGTTTCACGGAATTTTATTTTCACTGCATTTGGTTCTGGAAATCGGGAGCCAAAAGTACTTACTCAAAAGTAAGCCACTTACCTATGCAGATAAAAGCCTCAAAATCGGATTTGACCTTATTCACGGAGTTCCAGAGTGCGCTGTACAATAAAGTAGACAGATCGTAAATCATAACTCAATTATATCGGTTTCATAGTATATCCCGAACATGATCCTGAACCAAGAAGCGCTAATAATTGGCTGAATATTTCTTGTATATTATGAATATTACTAAAGGGTTTGCCAGGTGCAAAATGCGGAAGCGAAACGAGAGTTAGGACACAATGTTAATGGTTTTTATTATCCGAACCATTCCTGCGCCATACAGGTGGAGACTAATGAGTTCAAAGGGTTTAAATATTCATACCTTCATTAGGGGATATACCTATACATAAATGTAGTTTTATGTATTTTGATAATAAGAAAAAGTGAACAGCCGAATCCAGACGATTACGCTCATGAAGAGCTGAAAGAGTCGAATCGTGGCTCAGGATACTCTCATGCTACCTGCTGAAGTAAGCGAAGTTGTGCTCGTTAAAATCTTAAACCCTTCCTTAAACCTGATGGATAGAACTTGCAATTTAGCGAAGAAAAGAGCCAGTATTTTTCCAACATGCAAATCCGGTTCCGCTCGAGAGAGTATTCACTCTTGATGGAAAAGAGAAACGAGCTTTCTCCCAATTGAATATCCAATACTGCTCTTCCGAACTGTCACCATGTTAGTGAAACGCAAACATGGGCTTGTTTGTTTTGGCGTGTCCTTCCATGTATCTCTATATCTAAATCCAATATCTCTCCTCGAGCTATACAGTACACCATTCAGGCTACACAAACTAATATTCTAGCGCCTAAACCTCCTATTGTACTTGAGTATACTTTCCAGATCTCTCTCTCTCTCTGCACGGGCGGACGACATGACCGGATATGAGTGTATGCAAAAACTCAATACGCTTGTTCAAGCGGAAGCCTGCCGCCGAAAAAGAAAAGATTATACATATTTATGTCATTCAAAGGGCAATG
Organism: Ceratophysella denticulata; assembly: GCA_034694925.1. Lineage (NCBI taxonomy): Eukaryota > Metazoa > Arthropoda > Collembola > Poduromorpha > Hypogastruridae > Ceratophysella > Ceratophysella denticulata. The sequence goes on from JAQFYT010001064.1 coordinate 7,725, forward strand.
AATCATCCGTGGTCAACCAGGCAGCGGTCATTTGCATTTAGGGTCAATATTATAATTATTGATTCACAAAATAAACTTTTGCAGCCGCTGCGTATCATTTTATTTATCGATGGTACATATTTGAGTGTTTGTCGATATTTCGACAAACAATGTTTCCAAAAAGCTTCATCATTTTCAATGCTTCTGATATCACGGTTTGCCATTTGGTAAACTTAACCCAACTGAAACCTAATTTTAAAGTAGAAGAAATAATGTTACGAATGACGACTGTCGAATGCACTAAATACCTAGAACCCAACGAATATGGAATAAAGCTTAACGAAATGGAAAGCGGGTAAATCCATCAAACGAGGGCTTATGAAGTCCTTATTGCTTATTAGCACGGATTATTTTCCTATTTCTCCAGATATATTGGATGTGATTTGCGTGGTTCGGGAGAAAACCATTTACTTGCTTTTGTTATTATTTTAGCCCTTCAGAACGAAAAACGCTTTTTGCGGTGCTAGCTACCAGTATTAATTATAGATATAGGCGAGCTAGCGGCATGAACATGATGCATTAGCCGAATGCCCGGTTTTTGTCGTCAGTCTATCATACAGAAGGGTCGCCGTTCCGGCTTATTTCCTTGAGAGCTCTATGTATGCAATGTTCAAATAAGGCTTAGAACAATGCAGGGTGGATTTATTATTTTTTCATATGGAGGAGGCTGGGCTGGATCGATGATTTGAGTCCCAAATCGTGTTTATCCATCAGAGCTGACGCTGCTGACGTGTTTACCAATTGGGCTCTCACAGCCGCTCTGTTATTGTAATATTTTAATGGAGGATTCGGATATTTATTTCTATTCCCTAATCGATTTCCACATCGAGCCTAGGGAAGGCCTGCGGATATCCAGAGCCACTTCGAGTGGGAAATTTTTGATGTGACAAAATTGCAATGGGCGACAACTTCAAATTCCATATGCACTGAAAGAGCCTTGATGCCATTATTTGTACAAGGGAAAATGGAACAAAATTGAGAATGGATGACAGGCCGGCGGCTGTCAACGTTAACTACTCCTACTGAGACGCTTCTCGCAAATACAGATATTGTAAAATTCCTTTTAATGATTAAATAGTATTACATGTATACACATGGGAGTATTCCATGTCTGCCAAAATTAAAGCAATTAGAGTGTCTCGAAGTGAAAGCTGTCTGGGGGAGAATTAAAAAGGAAACCGAGGCGGTCCTTGCTTGTTTCCGCAATAAGTTTTTGTATGAGGACGGTTCTGTTACATGCTTAATTTGTTTCCTGTCTTTGAAATGCCTGTTTTTTCTAATAAGGAAATGGTAGCATGATGTTTTAATTTTGCCATGTATTTTATATGAATTAATGAATGTTGTTTTCAATTATTTCGTCGTATACTCAACATCAAAGAAATTCTTTTCGCTTTCTCCAGCCTAGAACCAGGAAATGCGGTTTTCTCTAGGTTTCAGGCCACTGGTCTGCTGACATAACACGGACACCAAATGCATCAACAGCAAAGTATGTAATTTTGAAGTTGGGCCAGGATTTGTGTCTGTGATTAATTTCTCGTATACTAGTTTCGCAATTTCGGGAATGAGAATGCGTCGATTTAAGCTGGGTTGCTTTTCTAAGCAACTGTAAGTACAGTTAGTATGTTGTTGTTGTTATTCTGTTTTGCAACACACAACAGCCCGGCTTGGTCTTGCAAAAAGACTTAGCTGCAAAAAAATGACGCCATAAACATAGCCGACAACACATAGCAAATAGAAAATATGGTATACCAGGCACAAAATACGTTTGAACATGTTAGGTTGGCTTTATCCAAACAAATTAAATTTGACAAAACGTAGATATTTCTTTGCCTGCTATGTTTTGTATGCTCTATTTTGGGCGCTTTCTTCTTTGCAGCTATTTTTATTCCCAATTTGTACTTGGATGGTAGTTTTGAAAAGCGTTGAGCCTAAGTGAAAGCGAAGGAATTAATGAGGGAGAAGAAAGGAAAGTGGGTTCGTCTCGTTCCTAATTCCAGGAACGAAGCAACGTACAGGACAGGGTCTACAACTTGTCGTGTTAAACTCCATATTTCATCCCCATCATTACGAGTGGATCCTTCTAGAATCTCATTCTCATCTCTGAAAGGAAAGTTTTGGGTGAAAAGAGGTGGATCAGAGAAAAGCGATCCACTTAAGTGACTCAAGCTACCTGGATAAACATAGCTCATTCTCTATGTAGATTCAGGATTACTTAAGATACCAGCAGCCAGAAATACAAAAAAGTAAGATACAGAGCAGTAAAGTATATGTATATCTCTACCAAACTTCTTGAAGCTAATGGAAATTTCTTACCGTGGCTACACGTGGAAATTTTCAGAACCAAATGCCTTAGATGTATGTGAAAATGTGAAAGTAAGATTACTAAAACCAAAAACACGCAGCCAACAGCCCCCGCACTAGCATAACTTCTGGCAATAAGTGAAGCCCGGTCCTGATCTTCCCGACCTAGTATAGATCACATTTACGTTAACTAAAGACTGTAAACTGTATAATATATCCTTTATTGAATCAAGAGTTCTGGGTAAACAGCTAATCTTTAACCTGAATCAGCTCAGTATCACAATATTTATGAGCTCTTGACTTTCTTGGGGCAAAGAAAACAAACAAAGATGACGGAGATATTACATCACTGAGCACAAACAGGTTTTAACATTTTATCACCAGCTATGCAAGACACGTCGAAACTTTTATTAGAGATTGAAAATGCGGATTGATTCAAAGCTTCTGGATAATCTTGTTTATAGCTTTAGGATGTTGTTCAGAATTCAATGCCGAATGCAAATGCCTGAATTCTGAACAAAAATCTCCAACGAATTTCGAGACGAGCCACTCTGTCTCTCCAGCTGTCAACTTTCGCCGCCGCCATTCCGCTTCTGAATGATTGGCTTAAATGACACGACGACGAACGACACTTTCGACTATATTATTATTGGATTGAAAAGTTTTCCCTTCCAATAGAGAAAATCCCATTATTCTTCCAGCTTCGTACTTTCAACTAACTTAAGTTTATCTTGAGAAGGAGCGCACAGACATGGAACATACGTAACATAGGGTAACCTGACCCAAGCCAGGGATATAAGTGCCTATACAATATTATTAGCATACTGTTCGTTCCAAACAGGCCCAGGGGTTCTGGAAAATGGGAAGACTCTACTACTTTCTTGTTTATATGGTGATGAGATAGGAACAGGGATTTACATAACTTCTTCACAATTCTCCGTGTTCTGCCCAACGGCAACTTTTAAAAGTATTTTCTAGAAACTCTGAGCCTTCAAACAAAAAGCGACTCTCAATCTTGGATTGAGCCCCCATGAAGTATGCACATCCTTTTTTTCCATGAAATGATCATTTCCGTCCTGAACCATTATGGTTCTTCCATGGTTTATGCTACCTTCAAAGTCAACAGTGTCAAGCATCTAGGATATGACTATGACTCTTATGCACGCGCATCATCGGGAAATTCCTTTGAAAATTCGATTTCAATCCGATTCTACGAAGGCAAATTTTGGAGCATTTGTGGTCTTGTTTGATGTGGGACAATGTATTTTATATTAATGCATATTTCATCTTTTGTTTGCTCTCTTTTTGCAGTCATAGACCATGTTCGACCCAGAGTCTGCAGTTTACCCGTAGAAGGCTACAATCCCAGGAATTCCGATGACATTTACCGACTCCGGACTTTTAGTATTAGTAAGAAGGGAGTTGTCAACTGCGGGGACTCACTCATTCCAAGAAGATCCAGGTCAAATATCAGCATGGCGTCCTCCAACACAAACAGCAGGTAAAGGAATCGATACAAATTGTCAGCATGCTCACATGCAAATATTTGACCTGCTTTTAGTCATTTGCTACTGTTATACTGCCCTGCTGAACAAATTAGGTTACAAAAAAGGTTACATTATTACAGAAGGTTTTCCATGTATGATCAATGAACAATTTAATTCCAATCAAATATTTAAACACTAAAGTAAAGTACTAGGTATGGTATGTCAGCAGCGGAAAACGGAATATAATAATAATGAGTAATAATTGATCCGGTGTCTACCCGCTAACACGGAACAGGGTTCATTAAGTGCCTTTGTTCTTGTAAAAGTAGACCATTTTTCAAATTACTGCCAAGCCATTGTCCTAAGTAACTCCAGTAAGTGCGAAAGTTTTCTCCGTGTTTGTTCAGACCCGGCCACCCACGCAAACGACACGTAAGGGAACACGGAACCACACACGCAATAACCCCACCATGACACGAATACATGTCAACGTATAGGTAGCCTTTCTATACATAGGTACCCATATATTTAGTTGAATCAGCGCACGTAAACAAGGATTTTGGTAGCTATCCATAAGCAGAGCCGCGTATATTTACATAATTCTGTAATTAATTACAGCTTAGTTGAAAGCACACATATGAGTAAGACGAATGAGAGTAATACTTCGTTCTAACAAAATGAGGTCAGGGTGTCATATAATGTATCATGGAGCATGTTACATTGTCATGTCAGGAAAGAAAGCCTCTGAAAGTAATATTCGATCACACTCCAATCGGGCATTATATATAAATTCTTTCTTCAGCGTCATTGAACTCGGTATGCAGTTATTAAATTTTGCATTTAATACCGGAAGAGAAAAGTTAGTTTCATGCTTTGTACATAAAGATGGAACACAATAGGATAATACATCGAAACTCACGGAAGCGTATAAACTTTTCTGCATTTCAATTCAAATTGAGACGTAGTTGACCCTATTATTCATTCATGGAAAATTTATCTATTCAAACTAATATTGAAGAAGTTAATATTTGCTTCAAATATGTTCTCGTAATTAAATGCAAACACGAACATGAATCCATACATATCGCATATAGCAATGCTGGTGCTATTGCAATACAATGTTCAATAAAGTAAATATGTGGCTTCAACATGTGGTGCTGACACGAAGTAATAATGTTTTACCAAAAAAAGGTGTCAAACATTTACTTCTTGATATTGTAGTCGCACTTTTGACACAAATTAAGCTAAACAAATATAGGTTTAGGGTTCTACAAATATTTATACGTGGCTACCAATTACCAATATGCTCTCCGTTCTTCGTGTACACAAACTGAAACCGCTTTTACCAGTAATAGAAGGGTGTGGAATGCGAATGACATTTCTTATGCGGGGTGAGGAATTTCTTTGACATGACTATTAATATATTTTATTTCCAGTTAAACCCAGCTATTGAATACAGAAATGAACTCAGACCTGACTTATTTTTTTTAATTTTTATAGACAAAGCGTTCATCTGAGCGGAGACAAGTCGCCATTTGATGGGTCATGCTGCGGGAGCAGTGCTGTTTCATCGGACGAAGAGGCGGGACAAGTCAAATTGGCCAAGTTCCGAATTGTACTGTTGGGCACGGCGGGCGTGGGCAAGTCGGCCCTCGTATCCCAGTTCATGACCTCAGAGTACATTAACACATACGACGTCTCTCTCGGTGAGTCACATTTCATGTTCACCTCTACTTTGCAATACATAGCTCATTGTGCCATGATACTACAGGAACTCAATAGTTTTTGAAAACAGGAATTTGATATGCGTCATAGCCCTCGAGTGACGAGTGAGCTAAACGGATGCTTTGTATTGACGCACATTTAAAAAGTTACAAGTAGCTGCCTAATGCATACAATGGAATATTGTTATCTCGTTGTACTATCGACTTCTTAAGTAATTTCCCCATATTTTGAATTTTGGTCGTATTTGTTTAGTGTAAGGTATAGCTCGTTTTTAAAGAGTTCAAGGCTTTTCAAGGGCAAAATGAACATTTGATCTCATTGCCAATTACGAATGGCAAAGTCATTTTATTATACTCATTACCCTGGATGGATCTATGTATTGTTAACTAAATAGCAATACAACAAAATGGCTTCAAATTGAATACCTGGTCTAAATGTAGGTAGTAATAAAATTTAGTCTAGTCACGGCGTTATACATTCTTCATACAGTAATCGAAGCATTTCTCGACAATCTAACCCGCCAGTATGTAAGTGTATATCGTAGAATGAAAATATGCAACTGCCATCTCAATATGACAGAATTTACGTTCGTAATATTTTTTGTTTAGTGGTTTCCGTAAAATTGAATGGAGTTTCGTTGGGAATTGGGGCCTTCTGTTCTTTGTGCATACATGATCCTATGAGAGAGATTCTGGTCTGGTCTGGAACCTCATTGTGTTCCTAATGAAGTAGACTGGAACCACCCACTTGACTTTTGAGGTTAGCAGGACAGGAAGTCCTGCTTTGCATGGAACACTCTTGCATAACTCAACTTTTGTTTTCGAGACAAGCAAGGCTTGTTTCTGCGGTTTACCATTCACCATGTCTATAGCAGCGCTACAGGCAGATTGAGTGAAAGTGAGACTATTTTATGTGGGCTCCACGTGCGTGTGCTTTCACCATTCCCCAACCTAAACTTTTCTTGCATACCGCCGCCACGGCTTAGTCCGCGGTCAATGTAAGCTTGTTGTTTTGGAATTTTGGAATAGTTTTTTACCAGCGTATGTTCGGTATGTTTCTGACATACTGCTGATGGAAAATGATTATTTGGACAATATCACTGACATAATCGGCTCAGAGCAGATACAAAATGTTGCCCTCGTAAAATACTTCTATATAGGTACCTATTTATTTGGAATCGTCGCTTTCGTAATGGTCACCATAATTTAATTGAATGATTCGGGTTCTCCATTGATCCGACTGTATTATGCTCCATTTGTTTTCTGAATTTCACAAATGGCAGGACCAAATAATTAAATCTCAAAGTCGAAGAACGAAACAATTGCCTACACATAACATGGTGAGAAGTCAATTGCCAGAGTTTCAATTTATTGTGAAGCAAAAGAGAAAAACCAACAACGTAGTTCCTACGTCCCCAAACCCAACCCACTCATTCTGTTTACGATACACGCAATTTGTTGAACGGTTATCCTCTAAATCATTTAGACCTTAACCCCTCACGTACCTGCAGCAATTACTTGAATAAAGTATCACCCAGTTCCAGCCAAGCCGACTAGGTCGAACCAATGTCAGCCATCCAGAAAATCATAAATTCTCCAGGCTTCAGACGAATTGACCTGGTTGAATTAAATCTTAGTGAAACCACCACTGCTCATTCAATTTGGTCGTGTTGAGTTCACCTTATGTATACCTGATTACGGTGTTTGAACTACTGGCCTAATAATACCTTACCTAGCCTACCCAAAATAATACAAAGACAGGTAGGTTCTGGGTCGAAATCGAAACACACTCGAGGTTTTAACAAACCGTACACTAATAATCCCGGGCTTGACTCATCCGTTTCTAGTGGGATAGAATAGATCAAAGCCCTACCTAATTAAAACATCCCGCTTCCCATAATTGAATCACACGGCTTTCGACCCAGTTCAATTTCGTGGATCATAAAATAGAATAGAGCCTGATCTCTGCATTGTGTTCCATAATGAAGACGAGTTCCTGGCAGGTATTAGAGTTGTTGCGTTACCAGGACCGGCAAAGATTTTCAAACCCAACCTATCCCACGGAAATGTACAATAATTGATATTTATGGCCTGTTTCAGTAAATAAAAAGAATTTGTTTGCCCTCTTCTTTTGGCAAAATATATCAATTTTTAAGTATTTTTCGCTGAAAACAGAGTGCACTTATTTCGGGGTGATTGGGATTATTAGAACTCAGGTATTATTTCATACTTTGTTTCCACAACCCCGGCAAATATGCAAACCCGTCTCCGAGCTATTTCACGATATCTATGCAGATAATTTTAAAGCTAACGCTTATTTTTGCAAATTTTTGGTGTTATTTCCGCCCCCTCTGGATCCGTCTTCTGGCTTCGCCGAGATTAAAGCGTGCGTAGCCCAAATCCGAATCACTACTAAACGAAGGCATTGAAAGGATGTTCTAATTATGAAACGTTATTCATCGAGGCCAGACCCCGCACAGTGTAAGAAAGCACCGGAGAAAGCAGAAGTAATCTATTCTTATTATGGGGAAGCTCCAGCTTTCGTCCCTCGCTCCAGGGGGCTCATGATGGAGCTTAAGCCTAGAACCTTCCAATGAATTCACATTACATAACACGCTCAAAAATGCTGAAAAATTCACTCACATTACATTTTCCTCACTATACTCACCATCCCAATACAATACAATACCTTGCATGCTTCTTTCAACACCTGAATTGAATTTTGAACTAAGTCCAAGACCTTGATACACAAGCCAGACTCCCATAAGAACTCTCTACCAAGTCAAGGATTTATGTATTACGTAACGTAAATCCTCGCCATCGTAAACCAGTACTAATTTCTTCCCTGGTGTTTCACACAGTCAGAGCCGGAAATTCGGAATTCTTATAAAAATATACTGTAATATGTCTGGCTAGAGATTTCTCTAATGGACACACAGCGGGTGTAGCTGTAGTATCGAGAATTGGTTTTAGTTTCGACAGCTTCCCTTGACTTTCACTTTGACCATGGCTTTGACATTGAGGCAATAGGCAATACACGGGTAAGTTTGAAGAAAGCCTCAAGCAGGACGGCGTGGGATGACGTGAGAAAGCAGGATTCATAAATTTAATAGTGTGTTAGGTGACTGCCTGATTGCTATTACGGTGGAAATTGAGTAATGGGCTATTGCCCCCTGGCAGTCTTTTCAATGAATTTTGTAAAGATTTTAGAAATTACCCTTTGCCGTCACCTTAAAGTCAGGAGTAAGCTCCTAGAGGTCACGGGCGACACGAGGAGGTGGAGTGCAATTTTTACTGATTAAGCAGTCTTAATACACTTCCGCTTCACGTAGTGCATGAACAAGCAGAAACCCTCCCTGTCTTTCAAGTTGCGGCCAAAGCTTTCCGCCGCCCAAAGTGGTGCAGTACTTTGACGGTATAGCTCTTGAATTTATGTAGCCAGAGATTTAGAAGCTCTTACCTCCGCCTCAGCTCATAAATATGTAAGTACGGGTTCTCACACCATCCACTTTCCCTTGACAGCTCTCATTTGCCACCCAGTCAGAGCCGACATTACGCGACGTGTTTCTGTTAGTAAAGAAGTTGAATTGAAACTTTTCAACGTTCAGATTCACGTTTCACATTCCGAAAAATGTTTTCGCCTCAGTTCAATGTAAATGTTAGCTATTTTCTTTTGAAATGAGTTTCGAGGAATCCCCTATTCATTCCTGTCTCAAGGCTCGCTATTCAATTTCCTTAAAAGTACAACCCTGAAGAATAGGTAGCGGAAGAACTTTGGATTAGTGGACATACCTAGCACATAGCACTTTGGGATAACATTTGCTTGCATTGCTCTTTAGGCGTTTCTTGACATTGCTGGTGCGAACGTCTTTCTACCTTTGACATGAACATGTTTATCGTAGGACAATACGCTTTGATCAGTTATACCTTTAGAATATTAGGCTTGTAAAAATTACAACTAATTAAAATATACACGCTTAGCAAATAATTTTGAAAATGAACACCTGCCAATAGGTTTTCCTTTGCCCATAGGTGATTAAAATGAATTTTTCAACAACCTGCTAAAATTGCCCCAATTTCAAAGAAATAATTGTACAAATATATCGTATGTATGACAAAATCTAAAAACAAATCCTAGATGGAAATATTAACGCTGAGTCTCTCGTAATAATTATTAACCTATTTTTAGTTCTGTATTCTGTTCCCTTGAACTAAATAGGACTTAAGAATTACCTAAGTATAATATCAATGATACGGCTTACAACTTACAAGTTGAAATAGAGCAATTCAAACTGTACAAGGTGAAATGCCGGAATTTACACTTTGTATGGTTGCATAGTATAACGTATTCCACTGTATTACATAAAAAAGGAAGGAAAGCCAGCCCGGGGAGAGAGCAGATGAATACCTGTGCACATAACACTGGGAATAAATCCCTGCTTTCAAGTAAAGAAGAAAAAAAAAGAAAAAAGAGCTCCGAATAGAAAGTAATATTGTGATGGATGGAGCTCGAGTATATTGTGCCTATTGAAAAGTTTACCTTGAGCATTTGAAGTTAGGTTCGATACTTGGAAAAGCCTGACTTAGTTTAGTATAGTACTCGAACACTACGTACAACTATGTATAGTAAAAGTATCTAAGTTGGAGTTGACGTATGGAACTCGGAGACTTTGGAGCAAGAGAAAGTAGTGGGGAGAAAATCCATAAAACCCATTCAGGAGAATATTATAATCCTGAAGCCGGAATCAAAGGAAGAAAGCACATGGAGCCCAGGCCGTAGACCAGGCTCCAAACTTTCCCCACCTGTTGAATATGTACTTACGAACTACTCTGTGCAATCCTCATCCCACGATCCCACCATATCAAAATTCCTTACTTTCTCCCCATTCCGGAATTGTGTGGGCTAAAGATTAAGCTTGGCTCTATTACTTTTTAGGCTCATCCATTCCACGAGAAGATTACATCCGATATCTAATAGCTCTTGAAATTGAGACGGCTCAACTCAACCTAGTTGAGTTATTCCCGAGGCCTAACTCTTGATTACATATTTCCGTACGAGTAGGGTCGCGTTGGCTACGTTTTAGAAAATGGATTTTGTCGGTTACAGACGCTACAATGTTTAAGCTCCTGGATTGAGGAGACACAAAAATTTATACCATTTACTATAGGCACAAGAACATACACGAAGAAAACAGACCGAAGCGGGCTAGCGCGTCGTTTAAATCCTTCACACAGTTATTTTTGTCATAGGAGTACTTGTATGAACATCAAATCATGAGTGGAAGAGCAAATAAATCGTTGTAAAAAGAAAATCTAGTCTAACGTTCCCAAATATTTTTTTGCTATGTGGATTCGGAATCAAATTCAACCAGGCAGTACCGGATTTACCTTGAACTAATACCAGTAATGTAGTAACCAGCTTAAGATGGACAAAGCTCTGTGCCTTCGTGAATCTAGGGCGTTTGGTGGAGCGCGAGTCGGCGTGTTAGTTGAGG